>QYAP01000001.1:0-232177 GCA_003988905.1 Hymenotorrendiella dingleyae
CCTAGCTCCCCTGGCGTCATGTGCCCAATTTGGGACTTTTAGGAACCAGTGAAAAATCTGGTCTCCGTCTGACGTTAAATAGAGTAAATAAATAAAAAAAAATATGTAGCGCTTGGTTTTCCATTGGATCTGATGATACGAGAGGCTCCATCATAAGACGGATTTGTATGCTCCGAAATGCCTGCATCGTACCATTATTGCCTAACAAGGAGCGCATCGCAAAAAACGACAAATCATCGATCCGGGACTCAAAGTTGCATCACCAAAGCTTAACGTCGGAACCTTGGATGTCGTATATTTTATGTAGGAGGGAAGTGGCGCAGGAAAAAAAGTGAATCCCGATTCCCGGGAAGCGACAGCCCGGACGACTCGGAGTATTATAAAACCACGTGATGACATTTAGAGACGCGACGTGGCATTCTCGCGTCGAGCAACCAAGACAACAACCTGTCATAATATTCTTCAAAATTTCCTTATAGGCCCTGACCACCTAAGAGTCCACCTAAGCGTTCTTGATTTGAATAATCACTTACGGCGCGCTAGTCACGAATTATTTTGGGGAACTCCCCTGAGTCTCGGCTCTGCTCTTGCTGTCCTTTTGGTTTATGTTATTGCGCACAGATTTTTTCTTTTTTGGATAATTATTCACCTGCGTTCTTGCTCTAGTGGAGCTGCTTACAAGCCTTTTTATGGAAACTTTCAATGGGATATCGCGGCAAAGCTTACATCTGTGTTATTATCATGACTAGTGCACTTTGCAGCATTTGATTGCACTCGAGTCTCCCGTTCGATACAAGCACACGTCGTTGCAATAGCCTCACATGTCACATGTCACGCGAGATTCAGGACCATTCATTTGCCATCAAAAACCGTCTTTGATTTCAGTTTATATAGCTTCAACAGGTCTCTTCAGACGTCTTATCCAGGCCTCCGTTCCGAGTACCTGCCCTTATTGTGGGTGCGCAGATGTCTCTGAAAATTGTCTTTCCGGGTGAAGCATTTACTTCCCATCTCAAATGAGTACTTGCAGGTACGATGTGGGCAATAGAATGTTTCGGATGTCATGCTCCCAGCACCATTGTGCATTTCTCGCATATGTCGATCGCGATCTTTGGAGTACTGGAAACCGGGATTATCGCACGATCGGACGCTGCATTTGAAGGGACGGGTGTGTGATTTTAGATGCGTACTGCGATGAGGGTCAACATCGAAAAGCAAAGCTTGAATACCGTATCAATTGGTCTACACTCCGCTTTTGATCTTATTGTGCCAGACCCATAAGAGAGAATCAATCTCAAAATGGGAGAGGTCCAGGAAACGGGAGAAGTCTCCCATTCTGACCTCCATTCTCTTTGACAGTCTGGCACAATAAGATCCAATACAAGGGAGAAGGGTGGGATTATAACCCAATTAATGCGGTACCACAACCTGGTGATTTTTGGGGTTGAGTCTCGGTATTTTCACGGACTTACTTCAATTGGTGCTTCTTTAAGAAGATTTTAGAGCATTCCGCACAAGTGAAGCTGGTCTGTGAGCTTGGTGATGAGAATTCTGGGATATTTGGCGTAGTCTTTGCAATCACATTTCTAAGTCAGCAATTCTTCTTTGCGGCGAATTGAGATTCGAGTGCTGAGCAATCTTGTTAACTTGAGTGTCTTTTACCCTCCTTCGTCGGAGACACTCTTGTAGTAATGTTTGGGGACGCAGCCTTTGGGTGCGATTAAGGTTATACCCACAGAAAAGCTAAAGGGAGCTATCTGGTTGGAGGAGATAGCCTTGGCTGACGTTCTATCCCCTGGAGGAGGTAGGCGCTAGTCCCAGTATGTAACTTGAAAATTTTGTGCACCGTACCATCCCTTTCAAGTTACATACTGGGACTAGCGCCTGCCCGTCCTTAAACATTATTTCTAGAAGGTTTATAATGAAATTATAAGGTTTAAGAGGTTAAATTAATATTTTATTTAATTTAATTAATTTATTTTAAGTTTAAGATAAGCTTAAACTTTATACTTGTCAGGTGGAATATGTGTGTGTGTAAAAGGCTTGATTCTCTGAGCTAGGCTACAGGAGAGGCTATATAGCCTCTCAGGGTGGCACGTGCACGGCGCTCGTGCACGGCGCTGGCGGCTGCACTGCCTGTCAGTGGTCTAAGGGTCCGACGACCACATGACAATACTTTAGAAAATATTTATATTAAAATATATTAATTTCACTTAATTAAGATTCCTTTAATTTATTTAATTAGATTTATTTTAATATATTTTTATTACTTTTATTCTTTCTTAATATTTTATAATAAGAATATTATAATTTTTATTAAATCTATTAAATCTTTAAATCTTTTTAATATTTAAATCTTCTTAATTTTTTTTTTATTATTTAATTCAATTCGATTAAAGTATTTAATTAAGATTAAAAGATCGAAATTAATAAAAGAGATTTAATTAATAGTTATTAGAATAAATTAATCCGTTTTCCGGATTATTAATAATCGGCCCCTTTTTTTAAAGATTTATCTTTAATATTATCGTTATATTTTTATTTTATTATATAAATATCGATTATTAATTAATAATAGGCTCTTTTTTAAGAATTAATCTTTAATATTATTATTATATTTTCGTTTTATTTTATTTTATTAAATCTAATTTAATATTTAATCGGATATAAATATTATTCCGATCTTATTAATAAAGCTTATGAATAGAAAAGATTTAAATAATTTTATAAAAATATTTATAAATTATTCTTTTATAAAAATAAAGATTATATTAAATTTCTTTTCTTTAATTTAATTTCATATATAATAATATTAGATATTAATATATTTTATTTAAATATAAAATTAAAAATTCTTAATGAATATAATAATTCTTATATTATTAATTAATATCATAATCGTTTTTATTATTATTTTAATATTAAATCTTTATAATAAATGCTTTAATTATATTATTTCTTTTATAATATTATAAAATATAATATATTTTATTTCATAAAATAAGAATATAATTATAATTTACTTTTTATATAATTAATTAATTAATTAAACCTCTTTTAAATATAAATAAAAAACTATTTATTAATTTCTTATTATTTTTATCGTTTATTTAATCTATATTAATATATTTAAATAAATATTCTTTTTTTATATTTCCGTATTTAATATTTATATATAAGATTTTTTGAAGATATTTTATAATTCTTTTAATTATTTATTAATATTCTTTAATAAGATTTAAAAAGAATCGATTTATATTTATTATTATAAATATAATATTAAATTATATTTCTAATATTATATATATTAAAGATCTTATTATTAATTAATATATAATTTTAAACTAAGAAATAATTTTATAATTATTTCTTATTTTAAGAAATTAATATTTCTTTAATATTAAAGTTTTATTTAAAATATAATTTTATATTCTAAAATTTTTTAATAGAATTTCGATATAAATTAATTAATTTAAATAAATTTTACTATTTTTCCTTTTAATTTTAATTCTTAAAAAGAAGAATATAAATCTTAAATCTTTTATTTTATTTTATTATATAAATTTCTTTTTAATTCTTTTAATTATTAATTTATTTAGTTTAAAGATTAAAAAATCATTTATATATATTATTAATATTATATTATTTTTCATAAATATAATTATATTCTTAGGATAAATTTTAAATCTAATATTAAATAATATTTTTTATAATATATAATATTAAATTCTAAAGGTTTATTTTAAGCTATAAAAGGCTTTATTTAATTTATGAACTTTATTTCCTTTTTTAAAATTTAAAGATTATTAAATATATATTATTTTATTTATATCTTTATAAAAGAATATTATAATTATATCTATTTATTTAATATATTAATTTCTTATTATAATAAATATAAAAATAATTTTATAATTTATAGATTTAATTATAATAATAAAGATTTTATTATAATCTAATCTAAGAATTTATTCGAATCCTTTAATTATTTATTTTATTTTAAAATATTTAATATAATTTTTAAAATTTCTTTTTAATTTATAAATCTATTTATTAAAAAGAATATTATAAGTTTTTAGAATATTTTTTAATAGTATTAATTCTTAAATATTATTCTTTTTTAAAAAAAAGAATTTCTTGAATTTAACTTTCTCTTAATTAAAAGTATTTAAAGATTTTATTATTTAATAACGGTTTTATAATTTATTTTCTTTAAGAAATATAAGATATATATTATTCTTTAAATATATATACGAATTTAAGATTAAAATAAAAATATTATTATTTTAAATATTAATATTATTTAATAAATTCTTAAAAGAAAGAAAAGCTTAAATTATATTTTTATATATTTATTAGAAATCTTCGAAATTATAAGAATTTCCTTTTAATTTAATTATAAATCCTTATATAATTATACTTATATTATATTTTAAAATCTAATAATTATTAATTTATTTATTATAAAATTAAGATTCTCTTATAAACTATTAAACTAATAAAGATAAAATATTATCTAATCTTATTTTATTCTTAATAATTAGAAATTATAAAAATATATCTAATATTTTTTTAAAAAGATAGATTTCTATAATTAATATAAATAATTAATTTAAGGAAATAATAAATAATTTAACCTTATTAAGGATATATTTTAATTATAAATTTTTATTAAAAATAATCATTTTAATTCGTTTAATTAACCTTATAATAGGATTCTAAAAACGATATATATTATTACTTTTATATCTAATAAGAAAATGAATCTTAAATTAATCATTTAATTTCTTAAGATTTAAAGAATAAAAAATTATTTTATAAACCTAATAATTAATTATCTTTAAATAATTAAAATCTAAAATTAATCTAATTTATATCTAATAAAGAATTATATCTTTTAATATAATAATATTTAATTTATTTATAAAATATATAATAGTTTTTATAATCTTAATCTATATTTTAAAAAGGAATCTTATATTATATAATATAATTCTAATATAATCTTATAATATATAATTCCTTTTTTTAATTATACTATTTTAATTAAATATATATAAATTAATCTATTTCTATATAATTCCTTTTTCTTTTAATTAATATTAGATATTTATATTATTAAAGATAATATTATTATTAATATAGAATTAATAAATATATATTTCGTATTTTATAAATATTTTATTATAAAATTATTTTATATAAAATTTAATATTACTTTTTAATTTTATTAAATATATTTAAATATATTATATTTTATTATTAATTAAAGTTAAATAATAACTTTTCTTTTAAAAGATTAATTTATTTAAAAAACTTAGATTATAATAGATTTTATTTAAAAATACTATTATTTTTTTAAATATTATATAAATATTTGATTAATTAACCTTATATATAATATAATCTTTATAATTAAATATATTTTAACTTTAAAGATTTTCGATATAATTTAAAATATTTATATTTATAATTATTTTTATAATTTTATAAATATTTTATATTCTTCAATAATTTAACCTATTATATTATATTCGGATATTTTATATATTATTCTTTTTCATAATAAAAGTAATAAAATATATATATATTTTATCTTCTTTTAAAATAATAAAATCATTATATATAAAAGTATTAAAATATAATATATTAATTATCTAAATAATAATAATAATAATATTTCTTTTATAAATTAATATTACCCTTTTTAGATACGTTTCCTAAAATATATTTTAAGCTTTTAGCTTTTTAAATAAAACGAGATTTATATCTATTTTAAGAATATAAAGAATATTATTTAAATTTAAATAATAAATATTATTTAATCTTTATAAAAGAATTTTCATAAAACCCTTCTTATATATTATAGATTTTCTATAATTAATTATAATTATAAGTTTTAATATAATTAGGTTTATAAAAAATTCTTTTTTATAATATATATATATATTAATTATAATATCTAATCCCTAATTAAATTAAAAAATAATTTCATTTTAAAATATTTAATTTAAAATTTAAAAAATATATTATTTTATCAATTTAACAATTTTTATATTATATTTATTTTTAAATATATATTTTATAAATATACTTATAATTATTATTAAAGGATAAATTACTTTACTTAATAAAGATTAATAGTTTTAAACTTTTATATTTATAATTAAAAAAATAAAATCTAAAACTAAAAGAATTATAAATATTATTTTAATAGATATAAAATTTCTTATATTTAAATAGGCTTTCTTTTTTAAATAATGTTTTTATTAAATATTCCTAATTAATTAAAGCTTAAAGATTGATAAATAAAAGAATAATTTTATTTTCTATATTTTATTATTATATTTTAAAACCTTAAAAGCCTTTTTATTATTATTATTTTTATTTCGAGTATATTTTTCATTTCTTTCTTTTTTATACCCTATTATATATTAATTAATAATATAATTTATTATACTATTATACTTATTATATTTCTTATTTATAACCCTTTTAGGCTTTAATATATTATTAGCTTTATTATAATGATTTTAATTCATTTATTAAATAATAGTTTTAAAGATTTAAAGAATATCGGGATTTTTTAAGGCTTCGATAATTAATATTAAATTATTAAAAAGAGAAAATATATTAATTATCTTTATTATTAATATATTTATAATAAGAGAAGGATTATTTTATATAAACTTTAATTTTTTATTAATTATAATATAAAATAAATCGGATTATATAAATATTATAATTGGAGATTCGTTATAATTAATAATAAAGAATTAAGCGTTTTAAAATAATATATATATATTATTAAATTTATTAAGAAAATCAAATTTATATTAGAATTCCGAAATTTTAAAATCTTTTAAAATATTCTATAATTTATCTATAATTTCCCGTATAATATTCGTTAAATTATTAATATTTTTCGAATTTTTTAAATTAATGAATCGATATTTAATGTAAAAAAAGCTTATATTATATAAACCTTTAATTTTCATTATATTTTTAATGTCACAGGCTAGGAGGGTGAGTAGCTTTACCACTAGACCAACAGTGAACTGCCCAAAAAGGGATTATTATTGGATAGAATCCAATATGCTACTCGACTACTTAAGGGTTACAGATCCAGACCTGTAACATTTAAAGATATCGAATAATATTTATATCGTTTTAATATTATTATAATCTTAAAAAATATTAATAGATATAATATCTTTTAAATAACTAATAATTATATTATTATTATTCTTATATTTCTTTTTATTATTTTCGAATTTAATTCTCTCTTTTAAAATATTATTGAAAATTATAAAAAAGGAAGATAATAATTAGAAATCCGTAATTTAAAAGAAATATTTAACCTCGAATTCTTAATCTTAAGAATTCATAGAATTAATAAGAATTTTAATCTTATTAAAATTATTAAAACTATTAAAAAAAAAGAATTTAAATAAAGAATTATTAAATCCTTTAAAATAATTAATAAGATCATTTATAATAATAATGAAAGAAATATTAAGATTAATAGATTAGAAGCGAATAATAGAATTAATTTTAAAAAATATTTTAAAGTTAATTAAATTTAAAGAAAATAAAAAGAAATAAAATTATTTAAAAATATATATATAAAAAGAATTTATATAAAAAATTAAATTAATAAGCTTTAGAATTTTGATATTATTCTTTAAATAATAATAATTATAAAATATATATTCATTTCTCTTTTAATTATTTTTTATAATCGGATTTTTAATATAAAACCGATTTAAAAAATCTTTCTTATATTATTTAATATAAATAAATTAAAATTTCTATTTATAATAATAAATTCCAAATTTTAGAATTTAAATATCATTTTTAAATATTTTAATAAATAAATTTAAAATGAATATAGATTTAATCTTAGATTTAATTAATTATAATATAAATACGAATAAATATTATATTTATAAATAATTAATCTATTTCGAATATAAATAAATATATTTTTATATTTATTTAAAATAATAAAGAATTATATACGATAATATAATTATTTAAAAGGAATAATATATTCTTTTATATTTCTAATTTAAATTTAATTAAAAATCCGAATAAAAGGGTCTTAGCGTTTTATACGAATATTATATAAATATAAGCCGAACTTTATAACCTAATAAAACTATAAGGTTTAAAGGATTAAACTAATATTTTATTTAATTTAATTAATTTATTTTAGGTTTAAAATAAACTTAAACTTTATATTTTAAAAAGTATTTATATTAAGATATATTAATTTCATTTAATTAGGGTTCTTTTAATTTATTTAATTAAGTTTACTTTAATATACTTTTATTAATCTATAAATAATTATAATTATTAATTAAATTTAAGGAATATCCTTATTTTAATAAATTTAAATTCTCTTTTTCGTAATCGAATAATTTTTAATATTATTATTAACCTTATTCTATTCTATTTTATTAATTAATTATAATATATAATTACGCCTTTTATTTAAAGAATTTAAAAACTTTTCGGATTAAAAATACCTTTATCTTATTAATTTTAATACTTATAATATACTCTTTTAGATTTATAAGATTAAAATTAATAAAATATAATTATTAATAATATTTTTAAAGGCTATGAATTCAATAAAATTAATAGATTGTTTTTATCTATTTTATTTATTTTTATATTAAGAAGTAATTAAAGATAATTTTTCATAATCTAAGAAAATTAATATTTTAATATCTTTTATAATATTATATATTTTTCTATTTTAAAAAAATCGTAAAAAATATTTAAATAGATTTATTAATAAAATTAAAATTAAAATATTCGTAAATAAAGAAATTAATTATTTATTTTATAATAATGATTTCTTTTTAATATTATAATAAATGGCTTTAAGATTAGTTTATTAGATTTTATATTAGAAATATTATATATATATATAATCGGAAATTTATAAAACTATCTTTTAAAACTTTTTTAATTATAAAATTATCCCTTTAAATCCTGAAATATTATAAAATTACCCCTTTTTCGATTTTAAGGGATAGTTTTATAAACTTTTCAGATAAAATTACCCCCTTCTAAATTTTAAATATAACTTCTATAATTAAGAATAATTATAAAAGATTCCTCGCATTTAAAACTCTATTTTAAATATATTATAACTTATATATAATAATTATAATATATATAATATTAGTTTAAATATAAAATATATTATTATAAGAAGAAAAAGCGTATTATTTATAATACTTATAAGCGGTTATATAAACTATTATATTAGTAATAACGAATTATTATACCCTTTTTTACGCCGCGACGATTATTTTAATTTAAAATTAATATTATATATATTATAATAATCGTATTTAAACCGCAAGATATTTAAATTAATATTATTAATTAATAGAATTATTTCTAAATATATTAATTTAGAAATATTATGTTTAATATTTAGAAGAGGATAATTTTATAATAAAAATATTATAAAACTACCCTTTTTAAATTATTATTTTAACTTTAAATTAATATTCTATATATTATAATTATCGTAATAGAATTATAATATAATTAAACGAAAATTTTAAATATAAAGAATCTATTTATTATAAATTCTATTCAGAAAATAATAATTAATTTTTTAAAGGAATAGTTTTATAATATTTCCCGATTTTAGGGGGTAGTTTTATAAATTTCCGATATATAAATAATATATTATTAAGAAGAATTTTAGTTTATTAAATCCAATAAATTATTTAAAAATATTCTATTAATTTTAATTATCTTATAAAGATAAAGAATCTTATATATTAAATTTATTTTCTTATAAATATTAAATTTAATCTTTTATTCTTATTATTAGTATTTAAAGTTTCGAAATTCTTAAAATATTATATTAAAATATATATATTATAATAATCAGATTTTATAATATAATTAAAAAAAATAGATATATTAATAAAAGAGATTTATATCTATTAATATAGAAAATCTGAAATCTTTTTAATAATATAATAATAGAATTATAATATATTAAATATTCAAGTCTAAAATTTATTAAATTTATAATTAATTTTAAAATAGAATTATATATATTAAAACTATTATTTTTAAAAATAAAATAATAAAAAATATATATAATTATAGAATAAATAAAATTCTATTAGTTTTTAAAGATTATATATAAATTAGAATAATAATATTAAAATCATTATATAAAAGGAGATATATCTATTAATTTCTAAGATAGAAATCGATAATACCTTATTATATAATATAGAATTTAAATGAATTATTTAATAGAAATTCTTAAAAATTTATGATTATATTATTTCAAAATTAAATTTTATATTATACGAAAAATTTCTAAAATATAATCGTGAGTTATTGAGATATTAAAGATTGATTTTTTAGGGCCTCTAATATAGCTCGGGTAGAGGCCTTTTTAGCCCGAAAATTCCTTAGACCCTTCTAAAGAGAGGTATATGGTTGAGTGGTTATGATTGGTCGGTAGGGGGAGGTGGGATGGGTGGTCCAAGCTTAACCATCATAACCACACGTAGACTCTCTTTATAGGAAGGGGCTGAGTTACTGAGGTAAGGGATATCCAGATTGAGTGCTGAGCTACTTCAAGCAAGGTTTGGAGAAATCTCGGTAAAGTATAAGCATACCTGGGCATTATCGAAGGCCTGTTCTGGACCTGAACTGGCAGGTTCTTGTATTGATGGTTGAGGAGTTGAACTCCCTACTTCCAACGCTGGATTAAGTTGCCATTGTGCTGGCGCTACTTGTTGGTCAAACTCATTGTCTGGGGCCGGGGGCTGATATCCTGCAGCTAACAGGCGAGGGTCGATGTACAGATAATGTTGTTCAGTCGAAAACTCTCTGCTTGTACTGGAAATAAGCTGGGTCCGGCCTCACTTGGTGGCTTTCCTCCGTTTGTTCAGGAGGAAAGCCTGGATTGCCAAGCAAGGGGTGGAAGGACGCGGATGTGGGTGACTGCGGGCCCACGAAAATAGAGAGGAAAGAGTGTGTAACGTCCCTATGGGACTGGAGTGCAGTGAGGGAGAAGAGAGGAAAAGGAAAAGGAACCGTCCTCGAAGAGGTATTTGTAACCGGGCCTCAAGCGAACTGCCGTGCTGCTAGTCTATTCTGTCAGCAGCCTTAACCCCACTACCGTATCAATTTGATGTCGTGCTCTCTCATCTTATTCTTTCGGACTCTCTGGGGGGTGGGCAAATGGGATGCAATAAACCAATTACCTGTAGTACGATATCGTCCAAGGCTAGTTTTGTTTCGGCACTCGTCCACACTTACATCGAATCTTCTCCACTTTCTTGGCCAATCTCTTTTTTTTATTTGAGCTAATCGGCTTGATATCATGCGAATCGATAGCGGGGATCGGAAGGCAGCAGCATTTTCCTTGAAAATGTTGTGCCACATAAGGTATCTTATCTTTTTCCTTTTTCTCACAACCTTGCAATATTTTCATAGGCCTCAACTTTAGAGTGTTATGGTTTTATGGAGGTGTGGTTGGATGGAAGCCTTATTGGCTCGCGTCGTTCGGGCTGCATCAGTACTACTACAGTAGCATGCAGGCTTACGCTTTTCTACTCCTTGTGGAACCTCGCTAAACTTTCTCTTGATGAATGGCCTCGTTTTTTTCATTGATTCGTGAGTTTAAGGCAATGGACAGTACGATCGTGGCAGCTTGACTATGGAATGAAAAAGACCCGGCAGCCCGTCGGTGTGCCTCTTCTCTTCAAGCAGCCTTTGAGCACACCCCGGCTTATCAAGGAATCTCCTGATATATTTGAGCAATTCTCACGGTATAGATTGCGAACACTGCTGTCGAAGAGTCACCTACTAAATTATCATAGTCGAATCACCCAGGCTATCCGTGATCATGGCCGAGATATTCTGCTGCGCCAACATTACGCCGTTCAAACCAAAAACCATCGACCATGAGCAAAAATTCATAAACTTCATGGAATGGTCTCGTACAAATCCACAGCCTGGTTTGACGGATACTACCATTGATGCCGCAACACTTCTCGAGGACAGGTCTACATATGTCGTGCAGGTGGTACGCCAAGTCAACTACGGCCCGGTGCACTGGAAAAAATACTTTGCAACCGGTCAGGGGGAGAACGGGATCGTCTTCAAAGAGATCACGGAGAACGATCTCATTACTGCGAACTATCAGAAGTTGAATTCGTCAGTTTTTCCTCAAAAGCCTCCTGCCAGGTCTCTCGCTAATAGCAAGTGTCGAACAGTTTCAAGAATTGGAGATGCTCATCCCACAATCTCTTTTTCGAACTCAACGTCTATGAGAAAGACCCGATCAATAAACACCACTGGCGCGCCAACATTGCTCGTCCTGCGACTGATATCGATCTGTCTTCCAACACAGCTGGCTCTGGTCAAAGCTAAGTCAAAACCTCGACCGGCCGCTACATGCGCGAGTGTCTAAGGAGCTCATCATCTTTTCACGTCACTGCGAAGCTTGTTGGATGGGCATGTTGCTTGGGCTGCGTCAAAGTCTATTTCTGCTATAAAAGTGTCATTGGTTTTCATTATGGCAGCACCTTACTCGTCTTTCAAGCTTTTCTTCTGGGTCCTGACTCTATTTAATCTTACATCGCTGTCATTCCCAGTGTGGAAGTGTGTTCTATATGCGTTGACAACAAATCCTGCTATGGCTCAAGAATTGCATGGCAAATCTAGCTGAAATTGAAGATTTTGATACCAAATGATGTGATTGTGTCCCTCCAAAGTCTCGGAATCCCAATTTATGAGGCTGGCAATTATCTAGTAAACCCCTTGAGCAAGGCTTGTGGATCAGTAGACTCAATGAGCTCGCTAGAAGTGACGAGGGAGAATCTGCCCGGATAATGAAAAGGTTATCTCAAGCGTATCTAGCCTACGTAATGGTGATAAGAAACGTGGTGCAGAGGTGCGTGAGAATGCCGATGCGACGTTTCGAGACTTGATCGGAACAGGCGAATACACTCTGTCGGATGATGAAAATTTGAAGTGGGACGATTTGCTGTGCCTGAAATTTAGATAATCGACGCCTGTAATCATTCCATCAATTGAGGTGGAAGTTTTCGGGCAGGGAAAGTGGCTTCCAATCCAGTCAAGACCTTAATAAGAAGAGCATTTTGGTTTCCATGCCCTGTAGTCAAAGCATAAGCAATTGGTTTATATCTGGATTGCGACGACTGACTGGGTGGAAGCTCTCGCTCGGCAAGCTCAAAAATGAAATCAATCGATTCTTGTATATTGCGGACATCTCTCTGCTCAAGATCCGCGAGGTATGCGTTTAAGGTATTATGAAGGTACTGTAAGCACCTATTGAATTCAGTCCGACTTCTTCCATGAGTTTGAGATCGGGGATAATACGTGATTACCATCTCGTCGGAGTTTCCATCCAGTTCGATAGTCTCAAGCAACCGTAGACGCTTTTCAGACATTGACTTGACTTGACAAGCGGTTTGATATTCTGTTACGCCATTCGAATATCTGCATTCTGCTGCGCTATCAGTAAACGTAGCGAGTTATGGATTTCTTGAGGGGAGTCATACGGTTTGCAACGTTACTAACTCAACAGGTTTGATAAAATTATCAGGAAACTTCCACATTTCAGGGTCTAAAGTTCCCACAAAAATATTACTCCAAGAGCCTATTAAGCTATGCAAGAAGGTTTCATTAGACCCTTGTTCCGTGATCGCATCGAGAAGAATAGCAAGATCTGAAACAGTCTTTGTCAATGGCCCAGCCGAATCGATGTTTTCCGAGACAGGTACGATTCCAGCTTGAGGTACCAGTCCAATGGTTGATTTTGTCGAGTACAAGGCTGCTCTACCAGCTGATCAGATTAAGGAGGCATCTGTCTCGGTTCCAATAGATGCATTCTAGGTGAAGTTTAGCATACCATATCAACAATTATGGCATTCCGAATTTCTGAGGGAGCTGAGAATCGACTAAAGCAAGACTCCCAGCGGTCGTCTTCAACCGGAGACTGGAATGAGTAGCAATGCTGTCCTAAGTGGTCAGTTGGAACTCGACATAGGTAGGCCAGGGCAGCCTCTACCTTTACAATCATTGGTATTGCGTGAAGAGAACCTCTTGAATTCCCGGTTTGCCTTTCTTAATCCAGATTCCTGGCAGTGTCCATGAGAAGTCTCAGTGGTTGTACTTGGCTCATTCGCATGGAGATACGCGTCGTGATTTTTTTATCTGCGCCAAATAGGCCTCAACAAGAGTAACGCTATTTACCATGCCATTTTGCAGGATGACCTGCAACGTCATGATATCCGCCGTCAGTACATTGAAAGCAAGTTTGGACAATATCTCGGGGTTACGATTGACGCCTATGGCTCGGGCTGACAAATATGTAGAAAGCAGAAGCAAGAAAGACGACAGAGCCCGTCAACAGGCGAAGCGATGAAGCCAATTGTAAGACTAAAGTTGGGTAAGTTGGGCAAGTTGGGCTAATGCTCAACTTGGTATTCGCTTAGTACACTTTCCTCCCTTCTCTCTACTCAGTAAGTACCTATTGAGTCTCAACTTCTGTGAATCTAACTGTGTGAATTTTTTATTCAAAGAGACATTAAGTACGACAGATCCAGCGTCTAATTCCAAATCCAAAAACCCCAACGCCCCCAACCTCTTTCTCCTCTAGCCTATCTCTACTCATCACTCGCCTTCCCATCCACCTTCCCCGTCTCCATCTTTCCTATATACGCACTCCCCGAATTCTTCGCCGCAGCTCCCGACGGCACCGAACTAGCCTTCCCACCACCACTACCACTAGCACCAGCCGAACCAGCAGCAATAACCTCAAACTTCGTACAATCATCCTGGGCACCTCTCTGCGCAACAGGCATAGCGACAGGCTGATGATTCTGCGCCGCAATCATCGTACAAACCCTATAGAAACCAGGCGCAAGTCCCCCCTTAACCACCGCCTGCAACAAGCCCTTCCCATTCCCAGCATCATCAATACCCTTAAAGAACGCAAAATTGGTAGGATCCGGCGGCGTGATAGCATTCAGAGAACCGATACTTTGAACCGTGACATGACAATGCCCAATGATATCCCCCGCCGCATTTAGGTTCTGAGGAGCGGTATAATAGTTCGTCGTTGGGTTCACGAAGAAGCCAGCATCCAGATGGGCGGTTTGAACGGAAACGTTGAAGGTGGTGTTGGATGGGATCGAGACGCCGGGGAGAGGGTTCGTGATGATAGCGGAGATCATGTTGGACGTGGCGGGTATTTTACCCATTGGGATTGGGTTGCAGGAGCCGGTGGTGATTTGGACGCCGTTTGTGATTTTTTGGTTGGCGCAGAAGTTTATGAAGTTTGCTGGATCGCTGGAGTAAAGAGTTTGTTAGTTTACCCGTTGAGGGCATATCAGAAATAGGAATGGTGGACTTACGTCTCAGAAGGTGCTTGGCCTGGCAATATCCCATCGGTTCCAGGTTCCTGGCCTGTTTTATCGCTGGCGCTTTGGAGTTCGTTGGGATTGAGACATGTCGATGCTTGCGTCGTTGCATTGGCTTTGTTCTGTCGGCTATAAACGCGTCGACCACCCAGAGTTGCAGCATCTCCCCCATATACCGGATTGGAAGTGATGACAGCGCTAGTGCTGACTTCCGTAAAAGCCACGACTGCTAGGATTGCAAAGTTTGGAAACAACATGATTGAGATATGTGATGTCGCGGACTTGAAGAGGTGGATTAATATATAGTTTGATGAATAGCGGTAGAGAATGAATGAATGTGTAACTAAAGATGGTGAGAGAATGAAGTTGTCCTGCACTTGTTGGCCTCTTCATACCACGGCGTTCCAATTCATCTTTATATTCAACAAAAAGACGTCACATCTACACATCACCACTCCCCAAACACTCCCAACTCCCCCTCGCCACCTTTCCCTTCCGTCTCGAAGTTTGGAATCATCAATCCAAAGCTGACCTCTCAGCCTTGAGAGGGTTGCAGTGGAAGTGTAAGGCACGTCGTAAAAAGCATCGCGTCTCGTGGTGTGTATTCATTCTCCTAATTGCCAAGCGCGACAGACATTCAAAACTTGTGGCTCAACGCTCCCTATCAAGTAAGACCTTGGCGCTGTATCAACCATCCAGCGCGCGAACAAAAGGATCTTGTCAGCCTGGGTTTGGCAAGGCTGCCTACTCGCACCTCGTGCAACGCCCCTGTAATGAAAGTCGCTCGGCTCTTATTGGCTCGCTTAAAGCAGTCAAACCCGCCTCTTCGCATCTCAGCCCCTGAAAAAAAAATTAGCGAGTCGTCAACGAAACTTGCTCCTGCCAGGAGCCGAGTTACAACACATAACGTGTCAAGGTAGCTCTCCTCAATAATTGATTCCCCAACCTCGCGTTTGGCACCGTACGTGATGATTCCAAAATTTGAGGGGATTCTTAAGTGTTTGGATTAATGGTCTTGGAACACCTTGGCGTAGAGATAGTTGCGGTCTTGTAAGCAGGTACGAAGCACGGCATGTCCTTGATCTCGTTGCGCTCAATTCGTTGTGCTTAAGGATCTTGGGCTGAAAGCAGATTCAACGCCAAACTCATCTAAATGTATGATAGAAAAGAAAACTGAGGCAGAAGACAAACTATCAGAGAAAATAAATTTCAACGTAAATTATGTACTTTAGAATCGAATTGAGCGCATATCAGGAATAAAAGTGCTGTGCTGGGCCAAAAAGTAAAAACTGAGTGAGAAGAAAAACCAGATCACCAATGCCCCAAATAAAGCAACCAACAACACGCGCATAAAAATGCTAATCTTCGCCACTCAGCAAAGGTATCCCCAAGTATACACAAAAGATATTGCAACGCCTCCTCGGGCCGCCATGGACCGGATTGTTTTCACCCACCAATCCACCATATACACCAACCCAGGCCTTGCCGCCTAACCACCACACCTAAAGACAGAAATCCCTGGACGCCAAATATTGTTCCGAATGATGCCGATTGACCGTTGTCCAAAGAAGCAGAACAATCCAAGGGATATACGACCGTGATCCATAGCCCGCCGAAATCTCCATAGTGCCCTCATGTCAAATAATTCGCTCGTTGAAATCCACCAAGTCCGGTCGACTTTTTTCGTTTTAATTATCCGTTGCTCCCGCTCAAAAAGAAATCCAGTTCGCTGGGACCACCTCGATTATGTTCATTTTCCGCCAGCTGCTCCAACAGGGTGAGAAACGGGTCCTTTTCGTCTGTGCCTGCGGTACCGGTACTTTCACCGGCACTTCGTGCACCTGGTGTCATGCCCTCATTGTGGTTCGCGTTTCCTATACCATTTCCGTTCCCATTCCCATTTCCATTCCCGTATCCGAATCCCATCTGAGGCATCCCGAACATTGGGTCGAAAGTCGATCGATCGTAGTTTTCGGACGGATTGATTGAGCTAAAGCTATAGGGAGGCGAGAAAGGCGCGCGAGAGAGATTCAGCGTCATGGACGGGTGGGGACTGAAGGAAGGGTTGTTCTGAGTATCATGCATTGACTGCTGCCGAGGTGGATGCCTCAAGTCAGGACTAGAAGAATCAGGGAGACCGGCACTATGCATACTGGTTATCATACTGGTGGGTGACATAAAAGAGCTCTCGGGATGTGAGTTTTGATGTGCGATTTTCAAGTCGATATGCTTCTTACGTGCCGTAGACGAAACCTTTCGCTTTGGCACAGGCCTCGAGTTGATGGAATGTTGGGGCAGTCCATGATTCTGATTCTTTGCGCGATTGTCGTATAGACCATGCCCGGTATATGCTTCCTGGTTTGGATCAACCAAAATATCCGCAAAAGAGATATGAGCTCCGTCAAAAGATTGTCCGAGTTCAATATATCGATCGAAAAAGTCTTCCAAGTGGAAGACTGGGCTATACCGCAATGGATTGCTAGCGAGCGAGTTCACCAACTCGGAATGGCAGTTGTATATTTTTTGCAAGGTCTCTCGTTGGTGTTGTACCGATGTCCATGCGTACCGTAAATCCGATAGTTGCTGCATTTCTCGTGAGAGAAAATCTGCCGACGCCGAGAAGACTTCCCCTTCAAAACTTCCTCTATAGTGTGATCCGTGAACGTGAACTGTGCCTGCGGTACATATGCAATAGCCCACGAAGGCAGGCCATTCGACGGACGGTGATTGCTTACCTACACGTATGTCATTAGCATGTCTCAAGAACATATTTGACAGATCGCCTACCCAACTCCACGAGCTCTGCTATCGCATTTGCATGCAGAAAGCAGAGATTGGTTGCCTCAATCTGCCACGATTGGTGCTGCCCCGTTCCCGCAAGCTCGGCCAAGTCTATAGGTAGAAATGGTCTGTATATCAAACAGTGGATGAGATGATATACCAGCTTGCTCAAGACAAGGGTGGTGCTATCGGTTTGTCCAAAGAGATTGTCGACGGAGGAAAAGACTTCCTGCGTGCCCGATGCCCAAACGTCTAAATCTTGCCGTATTTTCGACAGATTTGATAGTGAGTGCCAAGGAAAATGGCTATCCCCTTTCACGCCGCCAGCCGCCAGATACTGATTCGTGATGCCCAAAATGCGGACAATATCAATCAACATGCCGCTACTGCCCTGACACTTCTTTCCCGTTCCCCCGTGGTATTGCAAATTCGAGCCATCCTGGAAGAACTCGCCCTCGATGGGAAGAGCGGTCGGGCTGGGTGTCCACGCGGGTATTCGCACGAGGATCGACTTGTCGTTGAGCAAAGATGGACGTTTGGACCCGCAGGCCGTAAAACGATCCATCACATAGCACGTCCAAAAGAGTCGCCGCCGCATCTCCTTCTGCGCGGGCGTGGGTTGGGGCCCACTTTTCGGTTCATGCTCGCGATGCAGCTCGAGCGCGACAGCCATGCCCACTCCGCTTGCTACAACTCATTAGCACACATACAAACGAACAAACAAACACAGCCGCATGCAGAAAAGGGGGGAAGCCCAAATACAAACAAACGAATAAACACAACCGCACGCAGAAAACGGGAAGAGGGGGGAGCAACAACGCACCAAGCATCATGTATGCCTTCTTGCCCTTTCCCGCCGCCGCAAACGCCATGGCGAGCAGCAGCAGAGCCTGCAAACAATCGATCGAGGGGTCGTCAATATCCAGTTCATTTCGCGCGCGCAACGCAAATTCCTCGCTCGAGCGCACTGCTGCGTGGTATCCGCTGGGATGCGGAGTGTATCTGTGTCTGTCAGCTTGTCAAGCTTTTCTTCCACAGCAAAACCCAAAGTTCCTACCTTGCGCTCACGGCGTGTATTGCGTGGAGAAGATATGGCGCTATGTTGCCATGTTGTATTCGTTGTCGCGTGTTGTTTTCGTCCAGTATGTAATATGGCTTCCCATGGCAGCGAGCAAAATATGTGTCGAGAAGATTATCCTGTTGTGCCGTAGGTGATGGCTCACTATATGACGGCAGTATTAGCTTTCTGTTGCTTCATCTCGTCGAGTATTGCTGACCTTAGTGGCGTTGGAGAATACACTGCCACTTCGTCCAAGATTTTGGTTGTATCGATTTGAAGTTTGGCTTCTTGCGTTGAATTTGCCTTTTCCGGCCCCGAGCTCCCATCACTTTTGGGCGAATTTGATTTCTTTTCGTCCTTCAGCTTTTTTTCCAATCCATCCACTCTTTTTAGTAATGCCTCCAAGACATCCGTCTTTGGTCCTCTCTTTTTGGGGACAGCATCTATCGATTTTTAGCTTTTGCAAAAGTCAAGAGTTGTATGAATCCTACCGTATATGCAAGGGCATTGAAAAACGACGCAAGCTTCGCATGACGGCCTAGCACGATTGCATTTTATCTTTAGAGAGTCAGTGTGGTTGGGAAAGAGAATCTCGGAGAGTGCTACTAACCTTGCGTTTACGGCATGATTTGCCTAAAGGATCAAAAAATTAGCATTTCTCCATTCAACAAGTCTCGATGTAAAGCTTCAACGTTCATTGAAAGACATTCTCAAAACCCAAGAGGCAAGGACAGGCAAGATGTCTGCTGGACAACTTGCGTCGTCTTTCCCTGGCGAAGATTGACAGATCATGGCAAGTGCCGCGATTCTAGTGTTTTCCCTTATTTCTTGTCGTTCTTGGGGCGAAATTTGAATTTCTTGTGCCCGATGCTCTTCTTTCTTGCGTTTTTTGTTCTGCTAGTATACGAGCTGCCGAATCCTTCTACGCTGAACCGGAGGAATTCTAGCTGGCCTACGAAGCTTCCTGGAGAAATCTTGGAACGCGGAATAAAATGACCAGCTATTGGAGTATAAGAAAAGGGATCATGCGTACAATTCATCGATTCTCGTCCCACCTCTGCGGTGGAGTTTCTTCGTGCAGGTAGTCTTTCCAATGCCACCTGAGGCCTGGCAGACATCATATGGAAGACGGTATCGAGGAAAGTCCAAAGTTTCCAAAAACGTTGTTAACCCAGTAAAGAGAATCGTTACATCATAATCGGCCGTCGCAGCGCAAGGCGCACACCGCGAGTGGTCGAGACAGGTATACGCTCGAGAAGTGAGAAGTCGTCGAGATGACAGTGTTCCAGCTTTTTGGGTAATATCAGTCAGTGGCAGGCAATCGGCGTTAGTGGATGAGATCCTAGCTACCCGACCTTCAACGTCAATTAGGTGCGGGAATGGGGGTCGTGAGTGGTAGTGCGAGGGGGTGTTGCGCGGGAAGATGCTCGTGTTAATAGCCAATGACAAGTGTTGATGGGGAAAAGTCGGACCCAAGTGCGCCGAAATGTTCTGTATGTTCCTCGGCTCCAAAGTTGGGTAGCAGTATGTCGTCTTCGAGATCTGGGACCTTGATATGTTGATATGGATGGGATGGCCGCGCAAGTGCCTCCTTCTTGTTGTGGCGCCTGGTAGTGTGCGGTAACCGCTGGGCTGACAGGCCTATGTGATTTGGTGAGATGAGAGGGTTACCGCACTGCCGTTCGAGGACGGAGGCGTGGCGGTACTGTATGTACTTCGTATGGACTCCGAACGAGATACTGTACTCGAGGTACTCGATGCAGAACTATGTAGTTTCCTCGTGCACACGAATCTGGACGGGGAGGGGGAAGTATTTTAGGGAAGGATTTTGAGCGTAGCGTGCAGAGCGAATGCTTGAGTGCTTCGTTGCTTGTCCTTGAAATTGCGGGGTTGCGGGCAGCCTAAGAATTGCTGGTTCTTGCGGGGATACTCCGTATGCCTCAAGGCGATCGAACCGGTATTCTTGTATCTGCGAACTAGTCCGGCGTGATATGAACCGGCGTGGTGTCGTACAGGAAACTTAAACGTTACTGAGAATAGCGAGATCTGGAATTGAAGGACAACACTTTGCGGGAGTGTGTGTAGGAAAGCAGACTCATAGGACTCCAGAGCTCTTGAAGCGGTCGAGGCATGGTCACTCGCAGCGTGTGGGTTCTACTGTGGAGACAGACAGGTACGGGGGAGCAGGCCGTTATGAGACGAATCCCCGAACCATGGATGGCGTTGAATTGGATAGCTATAGGTAGGGGCAGGGCAGCTAAGCGGTGGGGAGGCACTTCGGGCCATACCGAACCTTCCCCCCTATGACAGGCGGAGGGGGTGGGAAAAGGTGGGCCTTATGGTTAGTTTTGACGCCAGTCAAATACAGTACAAGCAGCGTCAGAAGTGAAGGGATTCACTGGCACGGCACTGGCGACAGGCACAACAAATTCAACAATCAAACTGGCCAGGCCAGGGCCCGGACTCCAGGTCGACAAGAACAATGGAAGTTCGTGCTTCCATCTGTCTTCCAGGAGGTGGCTTTCTGGCTTTCTGGCTTTCTGCATCCCGAGTGCCCAGCAGGTTGAGCAATATCAGGGGAGCCATATGACGCTGGCGGCAAGCCGACATGGCTGTTTCTTCTCTTTCTATACTCCGTACTCCGTATGCCCTGCGGCTCCTGACGGTTACGTAGGCTCCTCGGGAGCTACTTTGTACTGTACTGAAAATACCAGCAGCGGAGGCTATCGGCCCCGGATTCCGATGAGGCGAATGTCACGATGATGGGGATACTACCAGTATACTACTCGTAGTTACCCATCCCTCAACTCGGTACTCGTAAGTAGGCTTGGGTTGCCTCTTGTACATCTCGTACGTAAGGCTCCTCCCGTCGCTGCCAATCATTGTCAGATCTCTTTTCTCAAGATCAAGCTCATGATCATCGGTGCCGCCGGCCATTGACGCGAGCAAGCTGTTAGCCTTGGGAAAAGGAGACCCACGAACAGGCGTTATTGGCGCGCAAGAAGCAATCTAGGAACAGCGTCGTGAGCGTCTTGTTGCCCTCGCCGTCCGCCAGTAGCCACCCAGCCACCACACCCAGCAGCTATTTTAGCAGGATCTTCGCTCGTCACGGCGTACCTGTTTGGCGGACGCAGCTGTTGTCCCCCTTCATCACCGTCACACTGCAAATCTGCAAGTTTTTCCCCCGGCTACCCGCTGCTCAGGGCCTCTTTCTACGCTCCCACACGCCAAAAACCGACCCTGAAATCTTAACCCTACACCTACAACGTTTGCTCCAGCGGTCCTGACATCCAACGGCCCGAGTCAGCGGCCGGAAGCCAGAAAGGAAAGGCCAGAACAATGAATGATTCGAATTTCGAAGGCTCCAAAAGGGTGTCGATCCATGTTCTCGTCTTGTTACATCTGCGAATAGTTGAAACTGGCATCATCTCCTCCCTCTGATGACGTTCTGGACTCTTGAGCCGCAACGGGACGTCTTGGATGCAAAAGATGCTTGTACAGGACCTACAGTATCGGATGGATCTATATAACTTCATCTCATATCAATCTCTGCGCCAGGGGGCTGTCACGCACATGGGATTTTCAGCGCGGTACCACCACCATTCGCGTCAGCCAAACGCCTCTGGCAAAAAGCACAGACAGCGGCTCCTACTGCCAGGACTACTACCAGGATACGCAACGTGCCCGGGAGACCAGGGCGTTTAGAGAAAATCTGGAATACATTAATTCTGAAATTGCGAGAAGCCACGTGAAACGCTTCCCCGCAAACTTCACCATTTTGGTGTGCTGCATATTTGCACCTGCAGCGGCGCATCTCTCGGGCATGGGACTTCGATGGTCAGCATGCCCAAACTCTTTTCGGGACACCGCACCGCATCGCAGGCTCATCTCAGTGCTCCCTACCAACACCACGCGCTACATACAGTAGCCAACGAGGGAAATGGGGGGAGGGAAGCACCCACGGCGACGAACCCTTTGTATCGTGGTATCGTGGAGGTACTTGCAATGTTGCATTCGTCATGCTGAAGCCATCAACCACCACCTTACACCTCTCCGAGGTAAGAAGGTCGACGTCCGGCCCAGGTCAGTCTGTACAGGAGGTATCCATTGGGTCCTGCTGGCCGAATACTTGCACTGCACATCGTGTACCGGTATGTAAGGAGCATATTTCCGTAAGTCTGGGGAAACAGCGAAGCCCCTCGTCCCCCCCTTTGCAAAAAGAATTGATCTACACACATTACTACATATAGGTATGGTCACTTGTTTCTTTGAGCCTACTCGTACATTTACATGCATATGGTGTAGAACTACGACATATCAGAGTTGTTGGAATTGGGGTTACTCGGAATTAAAGCCCGATTGACGTTGTGAGCTGCTTAGCGAGCGCTACAGACCAATATATTACGTTAGCTACAACCCGACCCCTCCTTCAAGTGCCGGCTATCGTTGACCAGCAATCCGATGTGTTAAGGATCATTAGGGCAGGGCTGGGGTTCGTAGGATGCCCCCGCCGAGGCTCGGGTCGCGTTAACTTCCAGGAGTTGACTGCTCCGATAACATAAAGGGCAGCAACACCGAAAGAAGTGGACTCTGCCCCCACAATTTCGTGATCGAGGCTTTCACACTTGTCGAACCGCCAGGAAGATCCGGAATATTCGAGAACGGGCCAAGCGCCTTCCAGAAGGCTTCTTCGATGTCTCGTGCTTTAAAGCTCTGGGCACGTGTGGGTATTTATGAAGTGTTATCATCAGGGAAGACTGCAGTAAGAGCTGGGCTGAAGGTTGAAAATGTTGAAGCTTTTCACGCCGATTCTGACTTTAGCTGTATGTGCCGATGTTCAGCAGAAACTCTCGGAAGTTCGTGAGTGATATGCAGCTAGGGTTGAGACGATGATGCGAAAACAGCAAGAGAAAGTTGAGACGAACGGTGACTGTGCAGTTTGATGCCCTCACGGCCCTGCAGCGATCCTACTCTCCCCAAAAGAATCATCTCAACTTTGCTGCAACTACAAGTTTCGCGCTTTGCTACAAACAATCACTATGGACATTTGTAGCGGATACCACGCAGGATGTACGTACCTCTTATCATAGAAGAGCGCTTGGTGCTGGGTCCCCTGTTTGCGCTCAAAATTTCCTCACGGCCCGAAACACAAAGCTCTTGATGACCACTCCCTCAAATTTCCATAGCAAAGGCTTCAAGGATAGAGAGATTTGAACAAAGGTCGTCTTTTTGCCCAAGTTCCAAGAACCAAGAAGCCATCTATGGCGCCACTTTCGCAATACGCCTGAACTCTAACTCTAAAAAATATTACGACCCAGGCTCCGAGAGAGTTTTCCCAATGCCGGGAATGTCGCAAGAGCCACTCCTTCCTCTCCTGATCTGGAAAGAAACGAGACAAGACTCTTGGAGATAAGACTTGGCTGGGTCCAATTGCTCCTCGAAGAAGCAGTCTAGTGAGCAGTTCATCGTTTGGATAATCTCAATTGCTCAACGCGCAGCAGTTGCAGACTCCCGCTTACTCTTACCTACAGAGCCTTACGTTTTCGTGGGCTTGTATAGCTCACTCTCTAATTGCTAATCGAAAGCGATAACCATGCATCCGTCCATGACAAGCAGGTGTTACCTTTACGTCACTGACCTCAAAAAGGAAAAAGACGATAACATCAATGCGGGACCCCTCTAATAACTTCCCGCATCTTCACCTTCACAGAAGAACAAATCTCACCATCCTCCAATTCAAGACCGGTACCCTTGCCTTGTTAGTTCGTCTCAAAGCAAAATATGGTGGATCCAGGATCGTAATCCAAACTTTCGGGCGGGAATCCTAGAGGCATATCTGTTGATCATATAGACCACGCGAAGAGCCGTTCGGCACGTAGGTGGGGTTCTTGAAACCCTCTCTCTTCCTCTTTGCGCCCTGGTTTTCGGCAACAACTACATGTCAACCGAAAAACGTAAGTCTCATCCGATCTCCTCTTCTCCAGAAAAGAATCATCTCTTCTTTCTTTTGGCGTATCAGAATTCTTGGGACGGAGATCGCCTATTTGGTGTTTCGCATTCTTTTTTAAGCCACTTTTGATGGTATATTTGGTGTCCCCCGCTTTCTTGACTGTTGTGGATTGTCGATGGGATGGTAAAACGATGTGTGCGAAATCCCATGTCTGCTGGCTTGTGGATGGGGTTACGGATATCACCGAAGAGGAGCATCTTGCTTTTCTTTGGTAGCGATGGATTCGTGGTGCGATATCTAGGTTACACATATGGGACTTGCTTTTGGTTGACGAGTTCTCGAGTAGCGGTAAGAAAGTTGCTTGGAAGAGTCGGACGAGTTGTTACTATTATCGGTTTGCTCGGGGATTGCTTCCACTTATGTCAAACAGATGACGAGGGCAAGTTCCTTTTACATTTGTTGGGGGAAAGAGTGGAGGGGTAAGTGAGCGAGTGTCTTTTTCAAATCAACGGATAACGACAAATTGCATGCGCTCACTTTCCTTTGGCAAAGCCTAAGAATGAATTTTATGCTCCAATTTCAGCACTTGGGCTATTGCTCTTTCCTTGGTTATGTGTAGGAAGAGTAAGATGCAGTCTTACACAAGTTGCTCACCGCCGTGTGCAACATTCCCTCATACATAGTAGTTTCATTGTGGACTTCCGAATGCTACCAGAAGGTCAATAGCAGTTGTACATTAGAACAAAATACTGGTATAATATGGCAACAAAATTGTCTGTCGAGCTTTTCCCTTCTCAGCGTCACCTCGCCATAGATATTTGTTGTCGCGAAGGCGTACCACATTAATTGGCCCCCCCTTCTCCCCCATTTAACACCTCATTGTACCAGACGTTGAAGAGAATTGAGGTTAGAATGGGAGAGACTTCTCCCGTTTCCTAGAACTCTCCTATATGTTAAGGTTCATAGCAGCATAATACTGTACAGTAAGATCAAAAGGGGAGAAGGGATGGGCGTGTAAGCCAATGAATTGCATGATCTTTATCATTATACTTGGCTTTCTTCGCCTCGTTTCTTTACTTCAAATCTTATTTATGTCTCCCTATTCCCCTTGCCATTTATAATTACTACCTGCTAGTCTTTTGTCAAGAAAGTTTCAATATCTGAACCCACCAGTTGAATTGGATGAAGGTGTGCTATTGTTTTAAACTTCCACTAAGCCGATCCAATAGCGTAATATGAGGCTATCTTGATAGAAAGGGTTTGAAGTGACGTTATAGTATTCCCTCTATTCGCTATCCTTGTGTGTGAAGCTTTCAGCAAAGTTTCGGCGAGTCCGTCTAAAAGGAGTTCACAGAAAGACTTAGCCAAGCTACTTGGATAGCCCTACGAGATATCTTGGACTCCTTGTTTACTGCCTTATTCCTCACATACAGTACACTGAACTCCTCAGCTTCGACAAGGACTTCCTTGGTACAGTATCAATTAGCCCAAACGTTCCTATTCCCAACATCACAAAATCAAAAAGTCCTCTTCCATCCCCCTCCAAAACCCCAGCAGACTCTACCCATCTCCTCCAATTATCCAACATAAAATTCTATCTCCTATCTTAGTCCAACATCCGGGCCCCGGATCTCACATACCGGTAAATGAACTCGATCGGTACCACGACCCCACACCCGCATGCCCCACCAACCCCTCCTACCCTCATTTACCAGCCTACAAAACTATACAGCACAATCAAAAAGAGATTAAAAACGGCGTGCAACAATCTAACACTTCCCATGAGCATAAAAGCAACCGAGGAAGTGAAAATGTGTCCCACTTGGTGATCTCATTGCGCAATCTTCGAGTTCTTGACCTGGTTGCGTGATGTGAAAGCTTAACGTGCATGCAGCAGATCTACCGCTCTTTGAAGCGGAATTGGGGAACGCTAGAAGTCAATGGCCTCTTTCCTTTTGTGCCACGTAATATGTCATCTCCGGGACGCTACAACGCACAGTATCAAGCAGAATTGCGAAAACAAGGGTTTATTCCCAGTTTGGCCAATTGCAAACCCAACACCCTCCAATCTCGAGCTCGCTACAGTTTTCCTGCTTGATAGTGTAGTAGGGCTGGCGAGCAAATAAGCTTCGGGTTCTCTACCACGGTTTCGGCAGATCAGCCGGGTGCTACGGTATCTCTGCTAGCGTAACTAACCATGCTCATTTGATATCTAGCGTTCGGTTTTTTGATCTTGGTAAAGTACTTTTGGTTGGGGGTTGGAACTGTTGGTGGTGCGAGGACTTTGTTGGACTTATTTAGTGGATGTGAATCAAGATATCGGCTGAGGCTGTGGATGAAAATAGAACGTCTTTGTAGATAGACCGTTGTAAACGGGTGCTCCTTGAATGCCTAAATAGTTGAGCCCTATATTAAGACACTTATCAAAACTAATTGATTTCCCATTTTTTCGGCTCCAGAGCCACACGCAGCACGATAGGTAGAGGACACCATTTTGGAAGATTTCTTTTAACTATATCGTATAGTAATGTTACTAATTCAAAGGCTTTTCAATCTAAGATTGCCACCGGATGTCTAATTAGACGAAGATTTAGAGAACTGAGTTTTGGCACTTAGGCAAGAGGGCTTGCAATCAAGTGAAGATGGCGAACTCGAATACTGCTGGAGGCCGTGTTACAAAAAAGTCCATGTTGCTTCTATAATACGACGATGCAATGTCGAGTTCGAGTAAAACTGAGAGCTGCTGGGAGTCATCAACTGACCAATCCCTTTCACTCGACTCGGCAAAGAGAGCCCAGCCAGATCTCAAAACATACATTTAAAGCATATCTTCCAACCAACAACAACACATTAGGAATGCCTTTCATTGGAAGTGGATGGAAAATGAACCTTCATGAAACTTCCCGCTCCCAGTCTGGTATACATGGCGGGGTCCTTCTTAACGTCTCCCACTTTAAGCTGCGTTCGTGCAACTTAGCAATGCCGGGATGGAAATAACCGTTAGTGAAATAAATCCTAGATTGACAGTAATTTTTCACAAACAAAGCAACCCAACTCCACGCGAAACATATGAAACATAAGAGTTTGATATAGGTATGTTATTAGCTAGTCGCAACGAAAGTTCATCCAAAGACCAGCTTCTCGAGACTCCAACTAGCAATGAAAGGGGTCTCTGTCCGTTGCCATCCTTGCCACACAATCCCCGAAGTTTAAATCTCCCACTTTAGCAAAGACAAACTCCAAAGGCTCTCGCGCAGCTTATCTAAACAATTGCATACCGAAAATCTTTACCTTGCCGGATAGCCGACATTTGCAGAATCAGACGTTTTGCCCATCCATCCCATGCGCAGGTCTACATCCACAGCCATGACTTCACCTTGCCTTATCACCCAGTACCTAGAGTAGTATCTACAACATCCTTATCAGCAGAAAAGTACCACGTCAACTTACCGTATCATTAAAGCAAGGTAGTCATTCCCATCAAGCAAGGGCAGTTGGACGGTATTGCATTTCGATAACCTATCACAAAATAAAGATATAGTATGGTTGATGTTTAAAAGTACCCCGCCACTTTCCCAGCGCTAAAGGCTCCGCGGCATCATGTGTAGTTCGGGACCGAGTTGGATCATGGGAATGGAGAGGCTCTTCGGTTGCAGGGGGGCTCGCTTAAGTGTCTTGCACCAATACTTTTCAGTTCTGCTCACTCATTGTACACGCGCAAGATCTGGAATTGTATGCTGACGATAAGAATACTATAATCGTTTTACACTTATGTAAAAAGCGGTGCTTGAACTATGGAGCAAAGACAAAAACCTCCAGGCTTGGGCTGAGCATGAAATGTATGGTTAAAGCAAGCCCATTTAAGAATATGGAATTCCAAAGTAAAACTGCATGATTACCACACCACTTCAAAAATATTGAGATGCCATGGAGCATCGAGAACTGAATACCCATACATGAAAACGCGCGTGAGAAAATGAAACACTTTGGCTCACAACCTCAAGACCCCCACCTACGTGAGAATTCTCGGGTTGCCCCATCCTTTCCCATACTCAAGGTACCGACATATGGTACCCAGAAGATGGAATTGAAAGTGTACTCAGATCGCTTAATCAAAAATATATTAAGATTTCAGACATTTGCGGCATATGAAAACGCTCCTGCATTTACCCCGGAGTTCCATTGCCGGATGTATGCGACGTAACATCAACACGACAGACCGATGCACGGTAGATAGCACAAAAGCAGACCGTGGGGGTACATACTCGTTCTCAAGCTCGCCATCCATTCGAAAAGATTATCTGCAAACTTCAGCCTTTCGCGAACGGCTTCTTCGGGTAGACAGGAAGGATCCAACTATGGATTTACAGCAAGCCATGTGCGATTATGCAACCAGGATTGCAAAAGCTCGAGGAAGCCAATGGAGCGGTGGATTCGAGCCTTGATCTTGACATCAAACTTCCTAACTGAAGCTGGGAGTTTCAAGAATTTGATCGCCCCGGTTGAACATGATAGCGATAGAAGTATATATGCAGATTATGCGGGGTTGCCAGGGTTCCTCGCAGCAGATCTTGCGGCCTAATGCTCCAATTGTGAATTTCGCAAAATCTGGCGATTGGATTGGCCACCTTGGCCGTTTCACAACGACGCATTATGAGGGGTACTGAAAAGATTCTTCGAGAGCGGTGACTTAGTGTGGTAATATAACAATCGCAGTAACGATATCGTAAAGTGTGGATGATATAAAGGGAAGGAAGTTATGCACAGACACCCCTGCATGCAGCGTCGCAAATCGAAGATCAGAAAGTAGCGGGAACACTTGCATGAATCTTTGTCTGGATCAAAAGCTTAATTTTGGGGTTTAATATATGAAAGTGCGATACGTGACGAAAAAGGTGGAGCAGAGTTGTCAATGACTCCCGCTATCCGCTTCAAACGCAGCCAAACCAATGAACAAGAGACAGAAACAGAATGTCGAAGCAATTGATAATGGGCTTAGGCACGACTGTCCTACCTCAAGGGGAAAGTACCTCGAGCTTTAGAGAGTCTGCTCTTATGGGATATCTCGCCGCTCGATATAGTTCCAACTTTGAAATCGTTCTTACCATTCATTCCCTTGCATCATTGTCATTGTGCCACTCTCCGAATCGAGTCTTTAAGCGCAACAACAAAGACTCGCCATAGGTGCGTTGCTCAAAATCGAGCGGTCTTCCCAATCGTCTTCAATGGTGTCTAGAAGTAGTCGCAAAGAAGGTTTGTCGTCGCGCCTTGTTTTCCCGCTATTGACATGCTTGTCTTGCTATCGGTCCTCGACGAAGTCTATCGAGAAAGGAAGGTCTTCTTGGTGATGAGTTGTAAAATCCTACATGTTTATTCGATTTGCACGTGGCGTTGCATTTCATTCTAGAGTACTGTATTGGAATATCAGTGGTGGTGCTTTCATCCAATAGCGAGCTGGATGCCACTTACCTAGGTAGACATTGCGACACCTTGCTTGATGACAACAAAATCCCCAGGCCCTTAAGGGGGTGGGGTGAAGGATTATGTCGTGTCGAGAACTGCACATGACAAAGAGCAAGAGCTTTAATGTAGGTATTGTTGGTAAGAGTCGGTGTCGACAATAGTTTCTATTGATGTCGGGATGTGGTGTTGTGGAGGGCACGGTTGCGATTTGAAAACCCATCTGGTCTGAGCGTTGGCCGCTATTAATAATCGATCGTACAGGGTAAGCGAACGAGGACAAGTGCTTGGCACAACTTAGCCAGATGCGAGCTTTAAAATCAACTTCAATGATAGGATTCGGCAGCTAAATTTCTTTATTGCGCATATAAAATCTAGATGTCGGTATTGCCCGAGTATGATTTGTTAACTTTTGTATACCGTATAAACCAGAGTTTATTGTTCCAGGTCTTTCAAGTCAATTAACTGACCATATAACCAGGTCTACAATCAATTCCAGATAATGGAATTTAGTTGCAAGAACCCGTATCTTATTGGCGGGCCCGAAAGTGCCATGTCGACGGTAATGCGCCAGAGGATTTTTTTAGAATATCTCGTGACTCGGGTTAAGGGATCTATCTGTACTACCAGGTCAAAATTTAATTCGACCACATCGGATTGACTTAGTAGACCTGGGACAATAAACTAGTTTATACGGTAAGTGGCAAGCTAACAAGACCATGAGCTTAGAGCCAAAATAAATTGAACCGCAATGTTGCATGAAGGACTACTACAATAGCAACCATTACTTTCTCGGTTTCACAAACAAAAGTTCAAACAATCGTAACATCATACCAAAATCCCCCATCAGGACACTGGCAAAAGACTTGCGCGACCTCGGTCAAAAATCAGAAACTGCAGCTCAAAAATATCTGGAACTTCCATGCTATGACAGTCTGGAAACTGCCCCATCTCTCAAAGACAATATCATCCTCCTTATGTTGGACCAATATCAATCCAGCATAAGGTCATCTTTGTGAGAAGAAAGTAGAGATGTTGACGTAGAGTGGCACTGGGAAGAACTGTTTGATTTGGATAAATCCAGAGGTAGCGCGTAGCCACAAACACTTTTGAAACTTCTTCCCGCCGAATGAAGATACAATCGTTCCGAAGCAGTTGAATGGCCCCAACAGTAGCATGTTAGTCCCAGGTTAAAGACCAGGCTGGGTTTGGAAAAGATGTAGGTAGTACTTTCCAATGTCAATCACGCGGGTGGGGAGGTAATTTGGATCAACCCTCCCGCAACCTTGGCCGGGTATGTGTACCTATTATCATGAATGTAGAATCGTAGATTGAAGAATAGGACGTGCTCAAGTACTCTTAACTATTCATTCCCTATCCTCTACCCCCCTCTCCCTCCCCCCTTTCCCCCCTTCATACCTCACTACACCATCTCGCTAAAACGTCAACTAAGCAAACCAAACCAAAACATAAAAACTATCAACGCCATTTTAATAATCCAGCGTCTTCATTAGTCAGCAGTAAGTATTTTGCGCGCGCCCAATCTAGTGTGACAAGCGTTCATTTCATTCTTCCTTCAGTATCCCCCCTCCCCACCGCAACCGAACGATCCTCGCTCAACTTTCTTTCATTTTCCACCATCCCTCCCATCCCTGATAATACAAAAACATACATGGTCACCGCGCACAGAAAGCCGAGATCAAGCTCAATGCTTCCTCTTCTTCTTTTGAGGCGCGCGCTCTTCATCATCATGACCACTCTCCATATCCTTCCGCTTGGCCTTCTTCTCCAATTCATCCCAGTCCTCGCCCTCGCTATCTCCATCGTCGCTACCACCACTTCCCTCGTCGTCGCTGGCGTTACTATCAAATTCACTATCGTCATCACTCGACTGCTCGGATGCAGCGAGTTCACTGTCCGATATCTCGAATGCTGACTCTTCCGTTTCCTCTTCCTCATCGTCTGCATCGGTCTCGTTGGAAAGGAAAGCCCATCCACCATCCGCGAAGAAAGCATGTGGATCTGCCACAACAGTCTTCATAATTGTCGGCCAGTTCAAATTGAGCGGACCGTCAGTAAATGGAATGTTGACCGAGTCAAGCCACTCTTTGACGTTTTCTAATGATTCAACCGGGATGGTATTAATATGAGCAGGTGTGCGCGAAAAGTCTTTGAAGATAAAAACCATATCAAAGTTCTTGAGGCCAAACTGAACACGTTCCAGATGTGCGATTTCGATATCTTCGAGAGTGATAACCATAAAGGGGGGTTCGGTAAGTTGGACCAAACACTCTGTGGATGGTTGACAGAAAACGTTGGATCGATTAGGCACACCGTTGAAACCAAGCTCACGGAATGGAACGTCAACATCGACATTCTCATTTTTTCCAGCCTCGGCGATCTTCTCGGCGAATGCCTTGAATTGCCGATCGAGGTCAGCCCTACGTCTTCGCTCTTCTTGTTCGGCCTCAAATTCTTCTTCATCACCATATCTGTACTTTCGCTTTCTGTTTCCCGTCTCGTCAAATTGGATATCTGTTGCCTCTCGGTAGAACTGGACATCTTTGGTCTTCTTTTTGCCGATTAAGATGGGATCCTTGAGATGGACGTGGATAATGACGACGAGTTCATGCTGACAAGGTTGGAAGAAGAGATGTTTGACGTTGCTAAAAAGAATATCGACTCGGTGAACCATGTTCACCGGCGATTGGTATCTGAGACCATTTTGATGAATCTCAACCTTTCCAGGAACACGCTTTCCGTCCATAGCTGGGCGAACAAACACGTTATCCATAACAGCAGGTCGGCGGTCTAAATTTTGTTAGTACTATTCCACGCAAGAAGTGCACCAGTAAACTTACTTCGGATCTCTATTAGCTTGTCTTGCGCTACAACATCCTCCATCTCCTTCTTCTCCTGTTCACGCTTAACTGCGTCCTTTTTCATGTTGGTGATTGAATTCGAGATTTCTTGAAATCTGTCACCATCATGGGATCGGAATGTGAGACTTCGAACAAACTGGGCAGAGGCGTCTTCGAAAGGTTGGTCGTCCTTTCTTCCGACACCCTGACCAGGTGATAAGAAGTTGATACGAAGGAAATGGAAACCGTTCTCGTCGCTCTTGCTTGCGTTCTTGATGGTTTGGATGTGGAAAGGAACAGGTCGTCCCATGATTGGAAGGATAATCGTCGCGTTCTTTTGGTCCATAACAATAGCTAGCTCGTTAACCTTTTTGGGGAATTGGTTGTCACGCTTGTAGGACTCGAATCGCTTAAACTTCTTTACCGCCGAACCATTTTGGTTTCCGGTTGACTCGGCGAAACGCTTCAGACCTTCCTCTTGCTTCTTTTTTGCCAGTTCTCTTTGATGCTCTCGGCGTCTCGCCTCGGCACCTTCATCTGCTTGCGTCGTTCGTTCCGCGCGCAATTTGGTCTTGGTAATATTTTTGGCCGCAACTGCTCCAACAGTAGAATCTTTCTTAGCCTTTTTTGGTGTGGGTTCGGCTTCCTCGTCGTCCTTGAAAAAGAAAGAAGTAGCGTCCAGATCTGACGGAGCATCTCCAGTAAACACGACTGGCTCCGAATTTGTGACTCGAACCGTATCTGTCAAAGCTAGAGTATATGTCTTGTCTTTTCCTTTCTTGTCTTGAGGACTGGGGTTCTCGATATCGTTAAATCCAGTGGTAATGCAAAGTGTCATTCCGTCTTTCAAGCTTCGGGTGCTTTTTGCGTTCAGGACCAAGGTAGGATCTCGCGTTTCGATACCAATCCCTGCTCCCACATTCTTCACAAAGTTTTTCTCTAATTCCGGCTTCTTTGATTTCACAATTGAAAAGGCCTTCATGTAAATATCCTTCGCGTTTGCTCCATCTCGAATTTCCTTGATAACAGTGCTGTGAATCAGTAGAAGTAATTTGTAGTTGCTCTCTTGGGATTTGTTCGGGTCAACCAAATACGTCCGGGCGATCATGGAACAATATGATTTGTATCGAAGACCCATCGAAGAGAGAATAACTCCAGCATGTAAAAGTTCGTCGTCTGGCTGGGCGTTTATCTTCAAGTCAAAATTTCCACCACTTTGTACGATTGGTCCATGTGTCCAGTCAAGCTGCGTAGCATCGAAATCCCCAGGCATCTTGACTTTATTTGGAAGTTCGACAGTCTTCCACCATTTTGTATCATCCAACTTTGCGTCGATTTTGTTTGCCAAAGCACTGTGCTTGACTTTCTTCTCCTCGTCCAATACGGCTGACATCTCTTCGACAAAGTATGGGTTCATCAAGGCGATGCAGGCTCTTGAAGCGGTTCGCATAGCGCGCTGACAAGGCGTTAGCAAAAAATAAAATCCGAGACCAGGTTACCTACCAGTTCGCTCTCATCCTTCACAGCCAAGGCAGCTGCAGACAGCGCCGGACTAATATCAACTTCCTCAACATCTTTGGAGATCTCGCCATATGATTTCTTCCATTCGTCGACAAAGGGACCGCTGGACGTATCCTTGGGTAAAACACCGAGTTTCTTCTGTAGGCACCACTCCTGTCAGTATTGATCGCGCGAGGGGGAATTCTCTCAAGTATGACTCACGCCAGAGCTCTTGATAATTGTGGTGATTTTCGTAAAGAGCTTCTCATTTTCCTCCTTGTCCTTTCCACGGACTAAAATCTCGAGGGGGATCTTGCCGCCTACTAGAGGTTCAAGATGTTTTGCTATTCACCGTTAGCGCAGCCATCCTACCTGCACCCTGGCAGAAGTCCCATGATGTAAATGTACCTTTTTTCGTAGTGGTGATGACTGTCAATCCCTCGACCGTGAAAAGAAATAGCGTAGCAGGAAATTCATAACCAAGCAACCAGAACTAAATTCCCATTAGCAAAGATCCCGCAGAGCGCAAGTAAAGCTGTAGAAACAGCAGACACGTACATGAAGCGCATTATTCTTCTGAAACTGCATGCTATCCTCAGTTTTGCCCATCACGACCAAGATAGAAGAGGCTCCGCCAAACAGCGCGTCGCCGCCGCGTTTGTCGGCTTTCCATGCTCCTATGAAATGTGACAAGCGCTCCTGGAATAGGCTTTTGTCGATCTTGATACCCTCTGCCATGGTTGCGGTTGAATGGGGTTGATGGCAGAGATGTAGGTTTTGGTGGAGATGGAGTAGATCAAGAGGTTGTACGCGACGACCTTTGCGACGGTTTTCGCGATTAATTGAATGCGCTCGTAAGCGTTCTCGGCGACCGTAGCACACGTGATAGCTTCCCCTCAATGTCGGGTGAGAATGCCAAGCCAAGCAAAAGAGAAGAGTGTGTAGTAAGACGATAAAACTTCCCCGGACCACTTCACCTTTAATATGGTCAACGGTAGCCTTAAAAAATAGCGGCTTTCGAAATAGTGATCTGCCCGTGGACTCTCAATCATTCGGGAATTAACTTGACTTACACCATTTGAACCTATCAAATACTAAAAGAAATCCTTTGTTATTCACCAAGTCCAAGTCAAACTACCCCGCATTAATCCACCCGTTTTTAAATTTATTGTGTTAGATCTATAAGAGAGAATAAGAATTAAATGGGAGAAATTCTCCCGCTTTCTGAGCCTCTCCCATCTTAACCCCCATTCTCTTAAATATTCTAACACAATGAACCTTCAAACAAATGACAATGGGTGAGGATATAACCCAATTAATACGGTACAACACAGGCTCAGAGCAACTACCTATCTTACCGTTCTAATTCAAAATCTCGCTACTCTTAAACCAACAACGCCTTGTCCCTAACAACTTGCTCGAGTAAAGTACATACGAAGGCGCGACCAGACACCAAAGCGAGATATCATAACGTAGTACACCGAAACATTTATTTCCATTACTATATCTAAACATAGTACAGCACACCCGAAACCCCCCGAAATCTATGTACAAACCCCAAATCGCTAAAGATCTCGATCGACGTCTCGCGTTCGCAAGTATCCTGCCCCTCTGTAGAGTATCCACGTGCTCATCAACACAAACGCCGAAAAATGAAACAAATTTCCATCCCAAGAATGCCTTTCATTATCATCTCAGCTGGAATGCATGCCATATGCAACTCCCAGGGGTCCTTGCCCCCGTTGAAAGCGCCCGAATAATTAGTAAAGACCCCTCCCGCTAGCTAATCTTACGAAGCTGTATGGGACATTCTGTCCGACCAGCAACCTTAAAGTTTCGACCGTTGTGAAAGCACTGGTATCTGCGACGCCGTAGGAGGTCCAACCGTGTTGTTCGGCGACTGCGATAGGGTCGGTTTGCCTTGGCCCATTCGCCAAGTCAACAAATACCTTTCCTTTTCCTCCAAACCCCATAGTCGTGTTCGGTGATAATCTGCCATTCGAGGAGGAGAAGTGGCGTAGAAGAGGCTGCACCAAATGCGATTTCAACGGTGGCAGAGCAGATATTATTGCGAACGGCTGATCAACGCGCTGAACGCTCTCGATCGTTGTGAACGGTTCAACGCCAGATGCAAGAGAGCCCTGGGCTTTGAAACCAACAGTGTATATCTTTCCGATGTTCAGGCTTCTCAACGCAAAGATGATGGAAGCCGCATCTTCTCCTGAATTTGAAATTATGATGGCCGCTCGGTCTCGATAAGCCGATGGCGCAAAGTCGCGTGTCAAGGTGGCGCGAATACCTTTCCACATTGCATTGTCGCCAACAAACGATGCAGATGCACCGTCTCCACGAACTACGATGGTATCGATTGCCCCAATGGCCCTTGCAGCGTCAGACAGCACTGGAATATATGGCTGGTCTGCATGTAGAGGTGGATTCAGATATGCACCACCAAAGTCAGGTTGCAAACAAAAAGCCTCGACGGATCCTCTGAGTCCTCGATCGACACTCGCAAATTGATGTGGTAAACCTAACTCATTGAAGCACTTTTCAAAGAAAGCGGCCTGTGGTGTTGCACGAAAAGAGCCGATGGCGTAAATGTTCTTCTTCGGGAGTTGGCCCATGGTGCTAAGAGCGCCGTTGATTTCTGCAGCAGACAGCTGACCAGGAGCGGCAACGATGGGAAGTAGGGGGTGCGTAATAGGCGAGAACACCGTGTTGAAGGCACGAGAAAGTTGTCCAAGCTGGCCCATATTGACGGCTGATAATGGTGGTCCATCAGGATAGTTTGCTTTGATCTGGGAACGAAAGTATTCCAACTCGTAGTTCTCCGACATGGAATTGATGACCGTAATCATTTTTACAATGTCGCCATACTTACGAGATTCGGAAAATATAGTCTGCGCCTGAGGTGAAGGCCACTTGAAGTTGCCAGAGAAGTCGTGAAAGGCCGAGATGATACGACTATTCCCTCGCTGATCATACAGGCGTTTTCGAATATCTTCTGGTAACCACAACTCAACATCGATGTATTCGCAGCCCCATTGTATTGCTCGATAGAGATACTGGTAGAAGAGGTCTGGGTTGTCCATCGGGAACCGCCCATTTTCCCGGGTGCATCTGGTGGTGAAGATGATGGGAAGCTCTGTCCGTTGTCGCAATAGCATGACCTGCTCGCCAACATAACTCAAGCTGGGGACAGAGCTAATAGTTCCATCTGGGAGAGGCTCCTTTAATAGGTCGACCCGAATTTCTACCGCATCCGATCCAACTGACAGGATGTCCAGGTTTGAGAGCGCCGTACGGACATCAGGGAATGTTGTAGATATGAAATAAGTTCGCGGTTTGGTGATTAAAGCTTCATGATGACTGATCTGACCAAGCGTAAATGCAATGAACCTTGAAAGATCTCTCCGGAAAAATGGTGTTTCTGTATATAAGAATTCGTAGTCCGAGGCCGACGACAAATCCAAATCGGGTGGCATCCCAAGCGCCACGCAGTGAGCGTTTATGACAACTGTCAGAAGCTTATTTCGTGAAAGAATATCAACCTTTGCATCGCCAGCTGCTATCCCTACTACTGATCCATGGTCATCGTTGAGCACGGTCAAGAAGCTGGAAGCTAGCCGATATGGCTTCCCTAGTACATCGGCGAAAACGGCCACAATCTTTTCTTGGCCTTGGCCATATATAATCACCACGGTCCTCGAGTCTCCAGTATGGGCTTTTGTTCCATTAATGATACCGTTGGTGCTCTTTGGCCTCGTCGGCGTCGGGGCCGACTGTTGTTGTTTGGTCGTCATCGGATATGACTATGACCAGTGGGAGAGATTGCGGGTATTGTGTTTTGTACGAACTGTCGAGGTTGTCAAGGGAGAGAGGATAAGGATTCTTGACAGTAGTACCTGTGGGGTTCAAAGGACACAAGCGCTCTCGAATGCCCCGATGTTGCGAAGAGTCTGTGTTTCGGAAGATTTCTTACTCAAAGGAAAGACGTTTTGAGGTGCATACAGCCTGGTTGTTTCCAATCAAAGATGCAGCTGAAGGGCTACTATTGACAAGTATTGGACGGCTATCTGGGCGTGATAAGATCTTATTGACGCAATTAACTTCCAGGGTCTCCGGGCTGACAACTGAGGCTACACCACACGAGTGTGCTCCCACGGGCAAGAGAGAGTCGTTGTGTGAGTGGGTGTTATGCGGCTTTCTTGCACGCCTTCTCCCCGTCGCGTGTACTTTGCAGATCGTGGCCGAGGTGTGGCAGGCAGCACATTGAAATAGGAACACCACCGGGGAATTCTGCTGGAGGAGGTTCGAACCTCGGACGAGAACTAGCCGATTCTGAGCTGGGAAGTGATTACTACGAAGGGGGAGACAGTGAGAGGACATTCAAGGACGGAAGGATGGGATGATGTTGTATTTTCCCACAGCGTCCCCAGATATCCGGGGAGGTCAGGGTGGGAAAATCGAAGCAGTCGAGCGACGTCGCGGGGCAGGCGTCCAAAGCCAGTGGGTGGCAGTGGGTGTGCATCGGTCACGATTCTTCCATCGACCGTCGTATAAGTACGGTACGGCTTTGAGGGGGGCCAGGGAGGGGAGGGGAGGGGAGGGGAGGGGAGCTGAGGTCGATCTCGAACTCACAGGCGCGGAAAGAGGGTGGAAGAGGACGAGGACGAGGACGAGGACGAACGACGAGCTCACTGCATTTGGTGTGCCCTGTGGTATACGGTAAGGGGAGTGACGGGGTTAGACCAGACCGGAGCAGATTCTCTGAGAGGAACAAGCGCGGAGGAGAGCAATTGAGCGCGACTTGGAGGTACAAGACGGTACATCCATAGTACTGCCCGCGTATTGAGGAGGTTGAGATACTTTTGGGGCCTTTTTTGGCGGGCCTCGGGACGCTGAGAGGGCAATCGGACAAGCCCCGGCCACCGTGCGGCGCGAACACTGTGGGGAAGAAGCTTGGGACATGGACAGGCCTCGGGGAGAAGCCAGGCAGCCAGGGCAAGCGCACATTCAACGGCCGACCAGCTCTCCTCACTGCCACAGAAAACTTCCACCAATGACACTCTCCTATGGCCCAAAATCCGACGACCCCTCGATGGTATACAAACTACCAGTTTCCACGTATAGGCGGCGCCAACCACCCAAATCGCCGCTATTGAAGCCATCAACACTGGTACCGTGCTGGCAGCTAGAGACAATCTGATAGAGAACACCACGGACAGGCGTGTCCTGCGTCCAGCCCCGGGAAATTCTCCTGATAGGCGCCATCACTCTGCTGGCCTGGTCGCTGGCACTCACCCAAATGGCATTGCGGGGAGTCTCAACATCTCCTCTCAATCGCTCATTGGAACCCTTTGTCCCAGAAACTCCTTCGAGGTCCCTGTCCTACATGTCCTACAAGGGCTGCACGCCGCCGGAAAATTTAACGACTTAGCCTAGGACCAGGCTAAAAGGAGCTGCTTCAGATGTCACCTCACGGCCAGTTCCGAAAGATGCAACAAAATTCTCCATGTCAATTCGGATGGGAAGAATACGAAATACGCTGCTTAGCCGAACAAAACGAAGGACACAATTGAAAAAAGTGTGATTCTGTTGATATCTGCGCTACTTGCACCAATACTTGGTCCACGCGGCAATTCAATGCCGTGACATGCACGATGCTTTCAGAATCCTACGGCCCGCACCTTGGGAACCGGATGACGGTACTGCGGAGCAGTTACAACAACCTTCTGCCGTCTGTGTTCCCTATGGTTCGTGGAAATGTTGTAAAGCATGAAACGTTGTAGACACAGCCTCGCCGGATCCATGCAATCAATGTATCGTCGTCACAATGTTTCGTTTCGACTGGCGTTATTAAGAGTGGCTCCCTTCGGGCGAAATGGGACATGAAGTTCCTCAAGCGATGTCTTGTGAGCGAGAACACAGCACTACCGGTATCCTTCTGCAAAGTTCATCTTCAGCTTGGTGGTATTTAGCAACGATGCCGTTCGTATTTTCCCTCCATACACGCAGGCTGCTTCTTACAGCCATGCCCGATAACTCGCGCCATCTTTCGAGGAGGATGCATTTGACCAATGTGTGCTTGTTTGTTATCTTGTAAGTTATTTCCATGTTTCGTATCTGCAACTTCAATGGCGGGAAAATACAATCTTGTTATCTTTGTGCCTCAGTATATAGTGGTTTTGGTGGAGATGTAGTTGGAATTGCGAACGGGATGTTGAATACCTGCTAACAGTTATTGCAGTTAGTCTTTTGTCTGATACAACACCATTTCCGTTCCAGAATTGCTGTGTATTGGTGTGGTTCAGATTGACCGTTCTTTGCTCCTCAATGGAATTATACCTTTCCAAAGGCTTAGACGAAACTCTGCCTGTGGCCAAGCCTTTTTCATATATCCGAATTGCCTAATCGCATTCCACCTGTCTATTTGCCCCCATTATCCCTTTTAGGGCTACCGAGTTGGCGACCGAGCGTGCGCCATGTATTTTCGGGACGATGTGGCCGAGCGGCTGCTTTGATGAAATTCGGGTTGCTTAGTATGGCACCATGTGTTGTGTGGTTGGTGTTGAATGGTCCAGATCAAACCCCCCCTCCCAGAGGCGTAGAGAGTATCTTTGCAGCGCCCATTTCGGTTACCGCTTGGGCTAGGTTGCACATATTTTTTCCTGTTCTATATTCCAGAAGTGCGATCTCGACGACAAATTCCTGATTCGAAGTGTCGAAACGAAGAACATACCAGAGGGTATAACCTCAGCCGGTAATGATAGAAACAGGTGACCTCTCGGCGAAAAGGGACAACGTGCCAGAACCGTGAGAATGAGATGGCGTTAGCTGTCGAACATGCAGTGGGTAAGGCCAGCGTCAATCTACTCTCCAAGAAATTGCAAGAAATTGAGTATCTTGAGTATCGGCGAACGCATGACACCAGTTGCGCACACAGGAGCAAGTTGCGTCCGACAATCCATTTCGTTCACGTCGCGTTCTCCTTCCGTTCGAAGTGGTGTAGCTTCCGGCTGGTCAAGAATTGGTTATTCCGTCACGGCAGACGCGCACGTAGGATCAGCGAAGTCAAGAGGCCGTGTGCGACTATCGCTTCGTCGTTCATACCGACTTTTTGCGGGAGAGAAGTATGGGTTTGGACTGTACCGGAGCGGCGGAGTCAAGGATTTGCTGGAAATAACGCGTTTTGGCGGCGTTGTCTTTTCATATTCTTCCACGCGTTTGCGAGTATCGATTTGTTGACTGGTTCCAGGTTCAGCGCCAAAATTTCCATATCGTTTCGACCGGTATTGATATACGCTTTCCAAGGCTGGCCATGAGTTCGAAAAAGAAAGAGTTTTCGCAATGATGGCTATCGGTTGATCACCAAGCAGCCACGAGGCAGCATCGTCATCAATCTCATCCTGGCGAATCCATCAAGACCCAAACACTATGATGCGGGCCTATGGGGAAATAATGGAGAAGAACGACCCATGACTCCAAAATACCTGGAGCAAACATTACTCAGACAAACTCTCCTCCAGATTCTTCAGCCGGTTATGCGGAAGATATGGAGATTTTGTGAAAGACACCGAAATACGACCGTCTGTGGTGTTGTCGTCCGAGGGTTTGTACGAAGGCAAAGCCGTGAGAAGCCTCGATAAGACTGAGTAAGTGATGGGCGCTTATTCGCTAATGGCCTGAGATAAATGGGGCTATTGTCACGTTTTGCTTTTGGCGGCTCTGGAGCGCGGTTTTCTCTGGCTCGGCCCAAAGTCGGGGTGGGTCGTCTTACTAACAAGGAAAGTGCGAAAGGTACAGTACGTCATTTTCGAGGAACTTCTCTTTTCCCTTTCACACTCCCACAAATGCCACAACCGCGGAACAAAAGCGGATTGTCAAGTGTACCCGCCGATGACGGCTTATGGATCCCGCGGGGTGGTTGGGGTCGGCCAACCCGCTCTACTACAATCCGGGGCCTTGGTCAGGGCGGTTTGGGCCGGTGGACTTGGTTGGGCCAATTGGGGACACTGGGAAGTCGTTGATGACATCAAAGTCGATGTTTATCCCCGCAATGTATTGAATAGGGAGAGGAACTAGCAGGTATTTGCACAAAGCGTGCCCAACCTGACTCGATTGGCGCAGGTATATAGCACTACACTCCCCCTTCTCTTTCTTATATCTTCATTCTCCGTAGATTACTTCCCATTACTGCCATCCACCGCCATCGCCATGAATAAATTCAATTTCCGCCGAAAGCAGGATGCTGCTGCTAACAGCGCGTCTACTTCAACCGACACACCGAGGAATTTCAACGGCGATTTCAAAGATGAATCTGTTGAGCCTACGGGGAATGATGCGTTGTATTCCCAGAAAGTACCGCATGTTACACTACGCACGTTTTTGATGACTATTTTGGTAGCGATGGGGGGATTTATTTTCGGTTCGTGTCCAGCTCTTCCACTGCCGCATTATTCGGTTTAAAGCACCACCCCGATTCTCTCATTTTAGCTCTCATTTTGCTAGAATATTTCAGAGAATTGAGTTCAGAATGGGAGAGTTCTCCCGTTTTCAGGGCCTCCCTTTTGAGACCTCAATTCTCTCTAACGGCCTGGCACAATGAAGTTATAAGAACGGGATAGGATGATGCCCTAATCCAACACACTCGGGAAATCGCATCCGTTAAATCAATACTAACATGAACCCATAGGCTACGATACTGGACAAATCTCTGGCTTTCTCGAGATGGATGTTTTCCTCGAAAGGTTTGGACAGCTGGGACCTGTCACTGAGAAAAATCCTACGGGTTACTATTTCACCAATGTTAGGTCAGGACTTATTGTTGGCTTGGTATGTTTTGTATCTGGAAGTGAGCTGGGTTATGGCTAACGCTCGTCTAGCTTTCTATCGGAACTTTGATCGGATGTCTGATTGCTGGGCCTCTGGCCAACAAGTTTGGCCGTAAATGGTGTATCCCTCCGTGGTGCTTGGTTTTCTGTCTCGGTGTTGTCATTCAAATGGCTATGGGACAAGGTATGTGGGTTGGGATTGTGATGGGACGTTGGTTGGCTGGTCTGGGTGTGGGAGCTCTCTCAGTTCTGGTGCCACTTTACATGGCAGAGACTTCTCCTGTTCCAGTCCGAGGAGCTGTTATTTCTTGCTATCAGCTGTTCATCACCATCGGTATCTTTACCGCCGACTGCATCAATTTCGGAACCGAATCGATGAACAACACCGGCTCCTATAGGATCCCAATGGGCGTGGGTTACTTCTGGGCTATCATTCTCGGTGTCGGTATCATGTTCCTACCAGAATCTCCTCGTCACGATTGGAACCACGGCAATGCTGCCAGAGCTACAACCACCATGTCCAAATTCTACGGTCTCCCAGAAACGCATCCCATGATCGTAAACGAGACTTCCGAAATTCAGAAAGTCATGGAAGCAACCCAAGGAGACCACCCCTGGTATGAAGCCGTTACTGGCCCTCGAATGTTTTATCGCGTCGCTCTCGCTATGTCTTTGCAGATGTTGCAACAACTCACTGGCGCCAACTACTTTTTCTACTACGGCACAACTGTCTTCTCTGGCGTTGGTATCAAAAACTCTTTCGTCACAGCCATGATCCTTGGTGGCGTCAACGTAGGCAGTACATTTCTAGGCGTTTACATGGCCCGCCACTTCCGTCGTCGAGAATCCCTCTACACCGCCGCTCTCTGGCAATTCATGTGCTTCATAATCTTTGCCTCCGTCGGCCAATTCCTCTTCAAGAATGCACCTGATGGTTCCTCAACTGCTAAGACCGCAGGCACTGTCATGATCGTCTTTGCATGTCTCTTCATCGTCGGTTTCGCCTCCACTTGGGGACCTTTGGTCTGGGCCTGTATCTCTGAAATGTTCCCTTACCGATACCGTGGTGTCGCCATGGGTTTCGCTACCTCTGCAAATTGGTTCTGGAATTTCATGCTCGCCTTTTTCACACCCTTTATCACGGGCGACATTCAATACGCCTACGGCTACGTCTTCGCAGGCTGTAATCTTGCTGCTTTCTTCATCGTCTACTTCTTCCTCCTCGAATCCAGCGGACGTACTTTGGAGGAAGTCGATGCTATGTATCTCATGCACATCAGTCCACGCAAGAGCGCCGCCTTCGTCTTCGATGAGGATATGAAGGATGTCCTCGCTAATGAGATTAATACCGATGCCATGCATCTCGAGGGCCGCGGAAGGGGAATGCGGAAGAAGACAGAGGCGCAGAGGGGAGGTGCGGAACATGATGAGGGGCTTATGGTGCCGAATCATACGGAGGAGCAGAGGCAGGAGCATGTGGCGAGTCAGGGGGAGCCGGTTGGTTCGGGGGCTATTCCTCATACGCCTATGTGAGGGAGGTGTGAGAGGATAATATGGGATGGAAAGGTGACGAGTTGAGGTTTGGCTTCTTTGCTGTTTTTTGGGTTGCATAGCTTGGCGTTTATGGAGGGTTGATGACGGTGTATTATATGGCAGCATATATCACGATTATAATGGAAATACCCTGAATATCAACAAACCTCACTGTCCCATTCTTCCACACTGCGAACCATCATTGCCTGAACCTTCTACCCCATCCGCTTATTTCCACTCCACTTCAAGTCTCCAAATCTCCTCTAGGATCTAACACTTTAACTATCAGAACGAAAGCCTTTTTTTTTGAAAGTGAAATCCTATGTAGTTCTTTTTTGCGAAATAGTATGGATTGCTGGGGAGTTCGCAAGTTCTAGGTGGGTTCTTTTGGTAGTTATGTTGGTTGAGAGTTTCGGGGTATTTGCATGTTGGAAAGATGAGAAGGTCGTGAAAAAAAAATTGTCTGTAGGTTCCGGCAGATATTGGGAGTAGAATACTAATTGCTAACTTAGCACATGTGAATAAGAGCTGTGAAGGCTTTCTTTAAAAGATTCGTATTCTATTTCGTAATGTGATGGTGTTTTGGTTATATGTAACTAGGGATGGGTTATGAGCCCATCATCTCCCAGTTTAAATCTTGTTGTTCCAGATCTATAAGAGAGAACAAAAGTTAGAATAAGAGAGTTAATAGATGACAAATACATTTCTCCCGTTTTAGCTTAAATGATCTAGCATAATAAGCCGCAAAGTAGGGGGGAAATGGTAGTAGAATAGGAGTAGAATTTGGGATATAATAGCGAATGATGAATTGTTGGATTGTTATTTGTAGTTCGTGATCTTTGGATGCTATGCTTATATGATAATTGCAAAACATTGGAATTGCGATACTGTATTGTACTTGGAAGTGTTTTCATCCTTGTGAAGAACGAGATCTCGACGCTTTCGGATATCATCTTAGATCTTTTATCTGATATTCGGATTGAACTTCCGATTCACTCAGAGACTCGCACTTGCGAACTCCTTTCCAACTCCTTTCCAACTCCAGCCCTCCCTAATTCCTTGATGAAAAAGAAGAATCACTCCTCACTCAAAACCCACACAACCTCAGCAGACCAAAAACTTATTTCCCATTACAACATTTCACCAACCTCCCCAAAAACCACCCACTCCTATCCACCAAGCCCTATTCATCCTGCACGTGTCAAAATCCACCCGAAGTGGAAAAAGACGTCCATCACCAAGGATTTCCAAGAACTAGGCGACACGGCATAACGCATTTTCGAAATGGGGCTCGAGCACGACGCGCGAGCAGATCTGAGCCTCTTTATGCATATGTGATATTGATGTCATCGAAGGCATTTTGGGGATTGTTTGTGAGGGGAGTAGGATGGAGGTTGTGAATCTGGGGGGGTGAAGAAGAAGGGATTCATTGACTTGGTGGATTAATTTGGTGTGGTAGAGGAAGGTCATGGGAATAATTACTAGCTCTTCTTTCCAAATTTCTCGCTAACATTTTTCTCTCATACCTAGGTACTATATAAAATCCCATGAACCAAAACATTTCAACATCAGAAATCCCACAACTGCACTATACCACCCACGCGCTACTCTTCCTCATCGTTTTCACACTCTCTCATGCCATCGTCCCAAATGTATTTCACACACCTCACTGACGCGTCGATCTCCCTTCATGGAGCTCTTGGAAAAGAGACTTTCTTGGTACGATGAGCTTGTTTTTCTTGGAGTGGTGCTTTGGTCTTTTTCTTGGCTCTTGAGGCTTAGGAACGGGACGCTCTGGGCGTTGTGGGATCTTATTTGGAGTTTTGGGATATGTTCAAATGGAGAGGGAGATGGGAAGGTTGGAGAGGAAAGTGTCAGGAAACAGTTACGACGACCTCAATAACTGGTATATCAAAAGATTGACTACAGGGCTAGAAACGGATTCTTAAGCGAACCGTGAAGATATACTACAGCGACCCACTTTTCTCTCATCGCCCACCCACATCCTCACAGAAAGGGTGGCGATGACGTGGTGTCCTGCTGTGTTGAGGCGAGTATTTTGATGGAGGTGAGATGCTTTTCACTTGAACTCTGCTTGACCAAACAAAGGAATGATGTAGAGGAGCTCGCAAAACCTCAGTGCTCGAGACGTGTAGTATATAGTTTACTGCTTCCAATTTCAATGGGCACGAGTCTAGATGGCTGGTATCAGAATAGATGCTGATCCTCGAAAAACTCACAGCACGTCAACAAATTCTCCGACCTATAAATTACATCCCTACGAGCATCATGATCACCCCTTGAATCTCCCAACTTAGCCACAAGCAAATTGCGACCCAGGAGGTCTAAGACATCCAAGGCAGCGATCTTTGTAAGCCAAGCTGATTCTAGTCCACTCCATTCACGTTGTTGGTTTTGAATACAGCATTTTGCGGATAGGGCAGGCCAAGGAAAATCCGGACTCACCCGTCGAGAGATGCTGAAGCTTCGAGGAAGCAAAATATATTAGAAATCCAAGGACAAGAAAAGAGTTACGCGGAAGGTCTCTCTTGGACTTTTGAGTTTACGGTACCGGATGCTGGTGCTTGAAGCCGTAAAGTAGATTCGGCCCCGTCCCGAGTTTGCTGAACCGATGCGCCGGCTTGGTGTGGAACATGAAACTTACAATTGAAGAGGAGAGAAGATTGATATGTTTCGGCTGTGGCCAGGGTGACTGGGTATGGATGTATATGAATAGATAAAACTAGTAGTAGACAAGAGATGTAAGAAGAATTATTGAGGAGAGTAGAATGGTTGATCGGAATTTGGGATTTTTTCTGCAATGAGGAATTTTCAAAATTGGAAGAACATGTAGCTACCTCTCATTGGAGACTAGATTTCTTGTTGCTAGCTAGCACTTGTCAAGTTGTCACTCGAGTTCTCTTGCACCGTACAATCTCGAAACGCCAACCAGATAAGTGCTGTAAGTGCAATTGCAATAGGAAAACTTGTAAATAGCACATTGAAAATGCTTAACCCATTTCAGCTCTCCCTCCGATGCCAATATCACCACATAAGAGATCGAAACAAGATTCAACGTGCTAAATACGGACATTCCTAGTCCTCAGAAGGGCGAATAGAAACCTCAAAACTCGGTCCCTTCACTTTCTCCGTCGATGCAAAACGACGCCATTCCCGCACTGTTAATGCAGCAAGGAAACATAGCTAGCTAGACTCCACAGTCCACAGCCCGAATGTCCACAAACAAACTCCAAGACTCTCGCTTCGTAATCAAAGATCTAGGCAAGCAAAGCAATAGCCAGCTACGCAGAAGGACATTCGTAGCTTTTTTGCTCCCAAATAATTCTCGGAATAGCCTCAATTCTAGAAAAAAAATTGATGTTTCTACCCTATAAGAATGTCGCCTAAATAAGAATATGGTTCCCGGTCAGGATGATATTCTTATATCCAAGTTTGACTGTAGAAGCAGAAATCAAGCAACAAAACCAAGAAAACCAAGTGATCGCAACGCAACGCAAGCATTCTCTTCCACACAGCTTAGCTGTCCGGGACAAGAGATATGTAGTAGCCAAGCGAGATGCCAAGTGTTCCGCCGCCAAGTGTTGAGGCTTTGATACGCGATGCTGGTGATGTTGTGTTTCCCAGCTGGTAGGGAAGAGTGGGTATCATGCGAAGCAGGTGTTCCTGCAGTGCAGCGGAAGCGTAGTTGTGGGTGGGTCCAGATGTGAAGTGTCGTCACATCTGCGCTTCGAGACTCCGCTAGTGCTAGTTGTTCCACTGGGCTAGATAGCATCTAAACGCTTGCGCAGTCTGACCCTACAAGCGCATTTGCACAACAGCCCTAACCCTACATCAAGCCACACCATCTATCGCGAAGAAGATAAGATGGCAAATGTTTGGTTTTGAAACTGGGAACTGATTACCGGCAGTTGAGAACTGTCAGTGAACTTCTAGAAACACAGACAAGTGCGATGTTTTCCGTACTGCCATCTTATCTACAGTTTCAAAACCAAACATTTAAGTTTTCAAGCTGCCATGTTTTCAAGTCTGGGTTCTTTAAATAGATACCCTGAACTAGAAATAGTAAGTGATAACTGAAGTCAACGAAATGTGTAGTGTTTGAGAATGGATATCCGGACTTACTACTTGCATCACCATGTCTCCTCGCTTCTCCGGATCTACACCAGAAACCACACCCTCCAAACTCCAGAACTCCAAGTCTCCATCAGCATCTCCATCCATCTCCAGGTCCCCAAACTGAGGGGTTTACCCACGTGCAGGCGTTCCTCAACCCCTTCAAACTACCCCAAGCCCGAAGATCTGGTATCGAGATAGCGAGATAACAGCGAAGACGTGCTTCTAAGTATATCCGAAGTCAAAAAGAACTCCAAGTCTAACCATTGCTGCTGATCAAATTCTTGGACGTTGAAGATGGGATGGGAAGGACAGGCTAGAAAACTATTAATATAATCCCTTCCATCGATCGCAATTCCACGGTCAGCTTGCGTTCGTCTAGACGTCCGAATGACACCTCTCGTTGAAGTTCTTTTTTCCCCCTCAACATTTTGGATTTGTTTGCTGTTGAAGCCTTCGTTTTTCCGAAAGAGCCCTTGATTCGAGTGTTGTCTGTCATGGTATGTCAACGACTGACTTACTATACCACTAACCAGAATATTGCTTACTCTCTCTCGGCAAACAAATCTTCACCAGTATATCCTCACCTCAACTACTCAACGCCACAACTCACTTACCTAACCGCCTTTCAAGTACAGTTTCGCCAGTTTCACAACGTTAACGTCTAACCTCCGATTGATTTTCGCGCTTGGCTAAAACCCTCCGAATCCATCCGTTCTCCACTCTTCCACCCTTACCCATCGTTTGCCCTGCAAGATAACCTTTGCCATTCCAAAAAGCTCAATCCCATTCACGGCCGCGACCGAAGCCGTGCACCAAACCGGAGCCAGGAGGAATCAATCCCATCCAATCGCTACGGCGCTTAACAAACCCATAACCTACTAATGATCGCCAAGCCGGGCTCCCGGACTGGACCACATGGACTAAACTCTCTTTATTGGGACCGTTAGCAGGCATGTCGTTGGGCTGCATCGCGATCAGGTTGCGGGTGGGGATCAATGAGGCTCTTCTGAAGTCGTCTAGGTCTAGCCAAGAGCAGAGCTTAAAATTTGCCCTGGTCTTTTCGTCGAGGCAGGCAGTATGCTGTTATAAAAGTGCGCTAGAAGGCTTTCATACGTCGATGGAAAGGAAAGGTAGAGTTTGCTAGGTTCCGCTGGCAAACTTCTGTCAACGTCGTGGGAAACGATTAGTTGTTTGTGAGATTTCTGTCAATAGAAGAACAGTTCTTCCTCACTTCATATATCCTCAACCAAGAACTGTCCTCCATAATCGAAATTCTTGGAAATGAGGCTCAACCCAGTTGGGTACGAATATGAGGCAATTCGAAAGTCCCAGGCAAGGAGCAGCGCTAGCGCGGAATAGTAACTAGATAAACTCAGCATACGAACGTGTACCCTCATATAATTTACTAGACCTCCACCCATTTCCTAAAGGAACAAAACCCAAGAGAAAAAAAAACGACTTGCTAGCAGAAAATAGGTGCCCAACAATGCCGATGATTTCCCTTCTCTTCTTGCAGGCGGCCAAACCCTATCGATAGCACAGATCAAAAGTGAAGAATCGAAATTAGTATGGATAAGGGCACCGACCTAAAGATAAAAAAATCGGCTCCCTCGTCCTCCGATCCGCTGCCGGGTTTACCACTTGCATAGCTTGATTTTCTGGTTCTATTTGAGGCACAAATCCTGTTCGTGATGAAACTTTATTAACGGGTCAACTTTTTTTGGAAAGCAAAGAAAGTAACCTGGAGTTTGGTTACACTTTCAACAGAGAAACTTGCCAAATTCAACCGGAGATAAAAGAGTAGGGCCGTCGCCGCCGACACTGAAACGAGGACAATACCCTAGACGGCAGTTGGGCCGTAGGGATGGGTTGTAGGGGTGGGTTTGTAGGGATGGTCCATGCCATACCGGATCAGGACAGCCGCCAGATACGGGAAACCCAAAGCACACTCCCTCAAAGTCCAGGGCGAGAGGGAAGAGAAAAAGGAAAGCAGTGACAATAATGTCACGAAGATTAGTTACTCTCATTTGCCCGAAAGCACAGCCCAGATAGGTACAGTAAGTGAACCAAAATGTCACCTCGACGGGCCCTACCTTTTGAACTGTACAACAGGAAGGGAGAGGAAGCCAAGTCTCGTGGCTGGGGATGGGTGGCGTAGGGAAGAGCCGCAGAATTTAGGGTGAAGCTTACTCACAACTTGAGCCTCAACATTGGCAAAAGAGCATGTCCGTTCCCACCATCCTGACGCAAGGTCTCGACAACCGCTCTACGCGAGGCTTGGGACGAGGCTGGGCGCCTGACAGTTGCCCGCGGCCCTGCTATCTTTGCAGCGTTCTGCGTGTTTGTACTGGTCTTGGTCTCGCTTCACGCTCGAGCAGTAGGGCCAAGAGCGCGAGCCAAGGACTGGGCACCTACAGAAGTGCGTACTTCTGCGTCTTAAGGGGCAACAACAAACTCCAGCGGACTCCACCGATATACATGGCTATTTTCAGCATGTCCTTGATGCACATCTTCCGTCTATATCTTCGCTTCGTCTCTGACCCGCTATTGCTGGGCACGCCCGAAAAGGGAACACCCATTAACGTCGCCTTGTCGATTGGCGTTTGTACCTGAACTTGGCGGTTATACCTTCGTAGATGGTCCCCACTATCTGACCCACCATCATGGGCTTCTCGTCGTCAATGGCGTTTAGCATCTCGTTTGACTGGGTGTCGTTGGGGAGTGGATGCCACGAACTGGTCTTAGCAGATCATCTTTAAGGCAAGCGATAACCCACAGTTCTCAAATTGCATTGCCACAACGCTCCTTGACTTCAGTTTTTTGTATTTTGCTTTCTCCTTTTCTTGCTTCTTTATTAGTTGGTGTTTTCCCATGGCGAATCAGGCTGGACCTATTGACGTTGACGATCTTGTACAATACAAAAAAGACATTCTTTCCGATAACAGACGCGACTCCCAGATCAGAGGCAGCATCTCAGCAACACTTGAATATCTTCAGAAGGCATCGGGCTCACCATCAGCAAGTCGACGACAATCAGAACAGACCGTAGTGTCAGACGAGGACTACTACAACGGGTATAGAAACAGTATCTACTCCAAGGACTCTCGACAGAACCTCAATATGTCCTATCATAATGGACCACAGAGTGGTCCATATGGACGAGACGACCACTACGACAACGATGACCGGTTGCCACAACAAAAATCATACCACAAACATCACAACAGCACTTCACCAAAACCACTTGGTCTCGGCGACCTCCCTCGATACACACCTAAACCCGGACTAGGGAGAGACTTGTCAGGCAAAGGCTTGAATAAGGAAGAGAAGGAGATACAATACGCTGGCTTCGGTGCGAGTCACGCGGACGCCGAGAAGGGCCATGCAGGAGGAGCACATGGTGGCCATGATGCACACGGGCACGATGCCATTCCAACTGAGGTTGACTTCAAAGGCCGGTTGAAGCACTTCACATTCGCTTGGTATGCCTGGACCATGGCGACAGGAGGTGTCGCTTTCACTCTTTCCGTCGTTCCTTTTCGATTCGAGGGCCTCACCGGCCTCGGAGCTGCCATGTTCATCATGAACATCTTTTTCTTTCTCTTCAACACCGGCATGATCATCGCTCGCTTCATCATCTACCCAGAGGTAATTTCAACCGCTATCTGCAATCCTCACGAGGGTTTTTTCTTCGCCACTTTCTTCCTCAGTATCGCAACCATGATCAGTAACACCGTTGCATATGCCGTTCCTGTTTCCGGTCCATGGCTCGTCGATGCTCTTCGATATGTCTTCTGGATCTACACACCTTGTGCATGTCTCATCGCCGTCTTCCAATATCCTCAGATTTTCCAGTCCAAGGCACTTGTCATCACCAACGTCCTGCCCGGCTGGATTTTGCCAATTTTCCCTGCCATGTTGGTCGGAACACTCGCCTCTGCCATCGCTGGACTTCAACCACCAGAGGTTGCCTTGCCAATGCTTGTGGCCGGTCTCTCATTCCAAGGGCTCGGTATGATCATGGCTGTTGCAATGTATGGTATATACTTTGGACGACTTATGACTTCCGGGCTTCCAGCATACCAGTCTAGACCCGCCATGTTCATCGCAGTTGGTCCTCCTGCATTCACAGCACTTGCTTTGATCGGTATGGCACAAGACGTCGTGAAAGCCAAGATCTTCCCCAACTACCTTTCGCTACCAGGTATCACCAACCAAGATATGATCGGAGATCTCTTCCAGCTTCTCGCCCTTCTGTCGGCAATTGGTTTGTGGGTGTTGGCCGCTTGGTTCTTCTTCCTCGCTCTGTATGCCATGTTCGATGGAATTCATGCAAACGACTTCCATCTCAACTGGTACGCAAAGGTCTTCCCTAATGTCGGTTTCACCGTTGCGACCATCAAGATCGGAGAACGCTTGTCCTCCCCAGCAATTCAGATGATCGGTACTGGAATGGCAGCTATCCTATTCTTCGGATGGATTGCAGTGTTTTTCTGCCATATCAAGGCGGTCATGAATCGTATGATCATGTGGCCTGGTAAGGATGAGGATGCTCATCACTAAGTAGAAGTCGGAGGCGTGGGATTGGAACTGCGGGGTCACGGTCGTTTTTTTCATTATAGAAGGGGAAATGGCGCGGGAAAGGAGTTGTGCTTGTGGGATTCGGAGGCTGTGAGTGCGAAGCTGTTCCCGAGATTGGATTTCCAAAGGCTGATAAGCTGTAGCTTAAAAATAGACAAGAGTCCATAGAATAGATACAGATACCAGCATATTACGGCAAATCCAGAGAGATAGAGATACCAGTGGGGAAGATACCCTGTTGTAGATAGATTAGACATAGATTTTTATAATATAACTTTCATAGTTCAGGACGGACATTTTCTTTGGCAAAGATTTCAAAATCAATTTGTCCCACTAGGGACAACTGCTTGGTAGGAAGTAATGGTCTTGGGTAACAGCGATACGTCATTGAAGCCTGCTGCCATGGATAGCACACTCGTTATTTTCAACAGAATCCAGAGAACCTTGGCTCTGTGCGAACTTTCGCTTTTTTTCGGCGGTTGGTGAGTTGAAACTGCCAAGGTAGTCTGTAACGCACCTTCGCTACACAATCTGAGAGAGCAACTTGTTTGATCGTTGGACTTTTTTTGTAAGAGTGCATTTAAAAGTGTTTATCGCTTCGTGGATTAGCCGAGCTGGGCAAGTATGATAATCATACGCATTTGTGTATGCTCTCAAAATCGAGAAAATGATAGGAAGCCGTGGTTGGATTCCAGGTAGGCGACCGACGGGTGACTTGTTTCCGAGCAATCCTCCGTACAAATATTGTTTGACGGTATCGTTTTCGTTACATCTTATTGGCTGAAGAGAATATGGAATATCCATTGCGGTTCTTTGTGAGGTCCAAGAAAATAAATGGTTGCGTGTGCGTTTGACCCAAGAGGGTATTGTTATCGTGGTTTCTTCTTGGTCGGAGACGAGAGCAAAAGAAACCGTCGTCTAACATCAGCCAATATTCTGATCTAAGAAACTGGTTTCGGCATATTTATCGAGTGCCGGGCTTGCTATGCTCAAAAATGAAGATATACTTCGCCAACTACCTCTAGCGACGTTGATGCAGACCGGGATCAACATGGCGACGTGAGACCGAAATGGGCGATTCCACGACTTGTACGTAATGCACAGTAGAACACGAAGGTATCCAACAGGACTCATAGTTGGGTGACCATTGCAGTGCTCTTGATCGGGCTGAAATCAAAGTCGTCAACGCGCAAAATCGAATTCTGGCGACGCGATGCTCAAATTCCTGTCGTTTCCCCTAGGCCGAGAAGGTAAAGCCGCTCTGTATCTTCAGTGCGGCCTACCACTCTTCAAAGTCGACTTGTACTGTACAATTTTTGGAGGTAGGAGTATATCCTCAATATTGTCTGCCTCGAGCGCAGCGAACCCTGGCCATCTGGGCCCATGGAGACGAGCGTTTCGCGGATACTGTACTGGAGACTGACTGGGTGGCAGTGGGTGGTCGGTAAAGATGTCGGGGTTGACATAATCGTCAGATAAGAGTGTTTTAGAAGGTTGAACGGGTCGTGCCGCGGGTTTGATCTTTGCATCTGAGCGCAAAGTCAACAAGAACATAAAGATGAGCGTGGATGAGGTTGAGAGAGGAACGAACGATGGGAAGGGAAGGACGGCTTGAACGTCCACGAGTATTTCGGCCACCGTATATATGCACGTGATAGGCAACGCCTGGTCCGTGCGGATGCACTTCAGGCTGACTGCCGTAGTCCGACACATGCTCTCCGTGGGAGAATTAAATGGCCGATTTGAGGCACCCGTTCTTCTACTAGAACAAAACTTCTACAGAACCTTACCAAACTCTCTAAAATTATATTTAGGAACTCTTGAGAAGCCAAATCCTATCTTTAATAAGTCTTAGAGATTTCTAATTATATCTGGTTTTGTTAGGTTTAAGCCAAAAGGTAGTTATCGATTTAAGTGCACGTACCTCAAATTGGCCGATATTTTCTCCGCTTCCTGGGCATGCATTGTCACGATTGTACGGTACGGCCCTTGCACACGAGCACTTTTCTTTTTCTCTTTCTCTTTCTCCGCCGTCTTCCCTTCACTTCAATTTCTTCCTCACTTTCCCACATTTTCAGCTGCTGATATTCTTGTCCCGCTGTGCTGCCACATCACCACATCACCAAGCCACCACCAGTGCAGTCCTACCAGGCTTCTCCTCTCTCGTCTCTCTCTACCCATGATCCCGCCAATCTACATAGCCGGAGGCCGAGGCACGTGCCAGTCTGGTCTCCCATGGGGAGCCACGAGCCAAGACTTCCCGCGCGACTTCAAACTCCTTGTGGATGATTGATGCGCCGCAGAAGTCGATTTCGCCCCGACGATAATGGAGAATTGTGGGACGGACTCCCATCTCTCTTAGTACATCTCTTATCGTGTTCATCATTCTGCATCATCGCGACGAGTACCACACAGACGATGTGGTTCATCACTTCTGTTCAGGAGAAGATGAGCGGCTGCAGCTGAGGGCTGAGCCGGCGTATAAGCTTTACACCTCCTTCACAGCTGGGATCATCCACCACTTGGTACTGTAGAGTTCAAAGCCCAGCGTCCCAAGAGAGTCAAAAAAATCAATCAATACTTGGGCACCACTTGAGTGGACAGCGCCGTTTCGAAAAGGAATGGTGGCCACATATCTGCCCTCTCATTCGTCCCGTGTGTCTTGCATTTATCATACTCTCCCTTCTCTCCCTTCAAACATCGCTGGCTTCCCTCCTGTTTGTTCTATTCATCAACCTCTTCCCAATTGCATTCACCCAACTTCATCATAGTCACGACGTTGCTGCAAAGGCATCTCGAGGCTGCGTACTTGGCTTCCTTCGTTGTCTTCTTGTCTTCTTCTTTCCATTGACTTTCCCAACCGGTCATTACCGCGCTCGTACTAGTTACTCGCAATTCATCATTCATTCAACATGCGCCTCGCCAGGCCCGCCCAGTTCGTCGTTTTTGGCTCAGCGGCCATCTTCGTGATGGTACTCTTTGCCCAGCTCAGCTCCCATCATGGCGATTTCCCCGCGTGGGTTCCCAAATCCGCGGCGGATTTTACCAGCAGGATCTCGGCGTCGCTAGGAAGGGGCAATATCAAATCCATGATGCAGACCAGTGAGAAGCTTTGGCAAAAGACGGTTGATCAGAGACGAGAGATTCGCGAGCAGTATCCCGACATGGACTTGTAAGTTTCGCAGCGTGTCGTGTGCGACGGCTTGTAGTTGTAGAGGTCGTTGATGACTGCATTTGTGTGGGGAAATGCTAATGCTTGCGAAAGTTTCCCCGCACGAGATTCCGCGACTTATTTCACTACCCCGATGTCCGTATGGGATTTGGTACCAGCTAGGTGCGTGTTTCCATCGCTCCCTCAAAATAGATGTTAACAATTGATAGTTACAACTGCCCCTGGGAGGTCGAACGAATCGGTGTCATGGGAGATGGCGGCAAGTGGGTATGTGGGATGAGTAGATACGAGAAGAACCGCAAGCCATGCATCATTTACTCCTTCGGTAACTATCTTCAAATTGAACAACAATGCCAAATAGAAAGCTAATCACCTCTTTATAGGCGTCCAGAATGAGTCTAGTTTTGGTACGATGACAACCCGTAACGTCCTACTCAAAAATCAAATTACTGACCAACTCTAGAGCAAGAAATGATGGAAAGAACCAATTGCGAGATTTGGGGCTACGACTACTCCGTCGATCAATTCGGACCTCAAATTACAGAAGAATACAGACACCGTACCCACTTCAAGCGCGTCGCCATCGCCTCCGAGGACAACCCGGAAGCCACCCCTCCTGCTTTTACGATCCAGTCATTAATGGAGCAAAACGGCCATGACTACATGTACTTTCCCCCAACTCCCACTCCTCCTTCCCCCTCATTCTAAAACTCTTCCCCACATTCCCACCTGCTAACCACGTCTCCCATACAGTGACATCCTCAAAATCGACATCGAATACGCCGAATTCAACTCCCTCTCCACGCTCAATGCCCACACGCAAAACCTACAACAAGACATGCCCATCGGACAAATGCTCATCGAACTGCACCTCTTCAAGGTCCAGGGTATCTCGTGTCCAATATTCTTGGATTGGTGGGAGAGTATGGAGTTCCGCGGCTTGAGACCAGCCTGGACGGAGCCGAATCTGTTGGCTGTTACGTTGGGGTTGGAGGATAAGATGCCGAGGTTGGCAGAGTATACGATGGTTAATGTACGGGATCCGAAGAATAAATTGTTTGTTTAGCGATGGCGTTTAGGGAGAACTGGGAAAGGCTAGACGGCGTATCTAGAACGATGCAAGTAAACACCGACGGCCGAAAATATCGGCCGAACGGATGGGTTGGGGGTGGCTCTTTTTTTGCATATGGACAATGAAGGATATGGCGTTGGATGAATCACTTGTCGTCCTATCTAGCTGGTCTATGACTTGACCGAGAGGGTCTAGTCTGTATTACCACTTGATTTTTGAGTTAGTCACCATTTTTAGGAATTTACTACAGAGATATGAGATGAAATGAAAACAGCCCTGGAAGGAGAGGTTCCATACCCAAGTTTGGTTTTCTTTGGGGGTGGTTTTGCGGCGCTCCCTTGCAGAAGTAGACAAGTGAGCTCTTTCTCCTTCCTCTTCTCCTTAATACTGTCACGTTTTCCAAGACGCTAAATCGAATACGACGTCAAGTTCGGTTTCTATTTCTGTCCTTGAACTTGGCGAGATGGAGTTCGTATTCATGTGGACTTGTTGGTAGGGATAAAGGGTGAGAAGTGGGAGGTTAATCCTTGAACTTAATACGCTAATTAAGTTCAAGAATTAACCTTTTGGAAGACATATTATTAATCGTTATGTCTTCCTATTTTTTTTTTCTTCGGTTCTGCCTATTTCACAGCATCTCTTCAAGATTATCAACACTAGCTGACCACACCTCTAAACCAACGCCATAACCAAACGACTCTTCGTTTCATATTGCCGTATTAATTGGGTTACAAGCCCATTCTCTCCCAGTCAAAATCCCATTGTGTCAGAACTATGAGAGAGAACAAAGGCCAGAATGGGGGAGCTAATAGACGATAAATTCATCTCTCTCATTCTAGCTTTAATTCTCTATGAGAATCCAGCATAATAAGCCGTAAACTAGGGGGAAAGTGGTGGGCTTATACACCAATTAATACGGTAACACCTCTTCCGTAAACCACAAAAACATTTTTCTTATATTTTCCAGGTTTGTAACCTCTATCGAAAGAATGCACCGTATTCTCAAAAATGCAAACTTCAGCTTAACCCTTGCTTACTTCCTCTTCATACTCCCGAATATACCAAACCCCAACAGGTACCGCAGTTTTACCAAATAGAGAAATCCAAAAGGTACACCATCTTTCCTTATTGTATTCTCGTCGCTCGTCAATCTTCCGCTTGATTTCTTTTTCACGCTCTGTGCTCACCACAAACACGCGACGACTAATCTCCTCTTCCCCTTTCTTGGTGATTCTAGTAATTCGCTTTTCCACAATGTAGAAGTCCTCATTTTCTACTCCTTGAACACCTTCACGCTGTCCTGTTCGAGTCGAGCATTTCAACCAATCGAGTAGGTATCCTATCAGTAAAGGATCAACGATCGTCCAATGCAGATCGTTTCTTGTATCGGTCGAGTGAGAGGGATCGTGCATCAACGTTAACAATGGAATAGGGATATTTTTATTGTGTTGCCGATGTAGATTGTATAGGTAGCGACAGGTAAGACCGAGGATGATGGATTCGGAGGGTGAGAAGAAGTCGAGAAGACTGAGGATTATGTCGGGGGGGAGGGTAGTTAGGGAATGCATTCTGAAGGTTGGGAGTTGAGGTGCGATTCTGGATGGCTTTGTTTTGGAGGCAGTATGGTGAGGGTATAGATGGAAGGGATTTTGGAGGTGGTGAGGTGGTGAGGGGGTGGGGTTCATTTTTATAGGTGTGCTGGAGGTGCTTTTTTCATTCATAGATAAGAGAGAATATGGACTTGAATGTATGCTCTCATCACATCAACGCCAGTTCCCCTATTAATAGTTTATTCTTGGACGAATTTCCATTCACCCCCAAAAAGCGCTAGCCCTTTCCTCTCTACAGTATTTGCCTTCACCTCTTCACCGAGTTCTCCCACTCCATTAACTCTCACACCCCTCAGCAGCTCATTCTCCACTTTAACTCCCCACCGTATTAAGTATTATCTCCCAGATTTAACTCTTGTGATGTCAGAACTATAAAAAAGAAGAAAGGTTAAAATGGGGGTGCTAATAGACCGTGGATGCAATTTTCTTGTTCTAGCAGGAAAGGGGTGGGTTTGTATATTAGTTTATGAGGTATGACCCCGATTTGTAATGGAAGTTCTTACTGGGAAATAACAAGACGGAACGAGATGGTAGATTTGAAGAAGAAAAGCTCAGGAATTACCATTCGTTGAAGGAAAGCTGTTAGTATCAGCTCCTGATTTCACTCACCTCTTATGTATACAGTATATCAAAACGCACTCCCCTTTGCTTTAAAGGCAAGCAATTAATCACATTTGTACAGTGAGTTTGAATCTGAATGAAATCGCAAAAGCAAAAGCAAGGAAATAGGAGGCGGTTTCTTGAAGTGAATAACAAACTCCAAATTCCCCTGAATGATTTTCGTTGCAATTAAGAACATCTATCGGCTATAAAAACAAACTCCTCCATCTCTACCTTCTCTGATATTCTCTATACCATCACTTCAAAGCAAACCACCACCTCAACCACATCACAGCTCCAACACAAAACCCCCCAAACAACCCCCTCTCACTAAAACCCCAAACCAGTTTCAAAATGGCATCTCCAACCACAACCCTAACAACCCTCCCCCCAGACCTAATCCTCACCCTCCTCGACCACTTCACCCCCGGCGAATCCATCCTCCTAGGCCTCACCTGCCGCTACCTCTACAACATGCACCGCCTCCACACCCAAAAAACCCCCGTCCCCCTGCTAACATGGCTCGCCAACCCCAACTACGTCCCCGGAAAGCCAACAGGCGGCTGGATGGCCAACCGTCGCTGCCATCTCCTACCCGTATTCCTCCTCGACTGGTTCTCCCAGAATCCCTCCTTCTCATTCTCAGAAAGCCACCCCAGAACCATCCATCCCGCTTCCGCCGACCGAGTATTGAAAAGCGAACCTTTCACCATCGTGCGGAAGCAAACCAGGTCCGGGAACAAGGAGACGGAAAAATGTCATATGTATATTGTGAGTCTAGAGCGTGGCGAGGAGATCAAGCGAGGGATTGAGGAGAGGAGGGGGGGTAAGAAGAGGGGTGAGGGGGTGGAGGAGTGGTATTCGGATTATTTGGTTGGGAGGTATGGAGATCCTGTTAGAAGGTATTGGTTGGATGTGTTGGTTTGGCAGGTTAAGCGAGTTGTGGAGGAGGAGCCCGCTACGGTAGATGGGGAGTAATCGGGTTGAGTTAAAGGGCTAGCCGAGACGTTGTATATTAGAGGCTACAGAGCGATGAAAGTTGAAAGTGTGTATAAGAGCTTCCAGACGTTAACTCCAACTTCTATAATTCCCTTCAGTACGCTCATCTTACCAAATAAATCCCTCATGATTCAAACTGGGGGAGAATAGGCTTATAACCCAAAATACGGTATTCTAATAACGAAGTAAAAGTAAAGCATAAATGCTATAACAAAGAAAACATGAATGCGCATACTCTAAACGCTGTTAGCACTGATAGCACACACCTGATTTCTCTCTACTACGAAGTGTTCATAATTTCAGTGGCACTGTAAACACTTCAAGTGAAACCACAAACGGAGAAATCCACGGCTGTCCCTGTTTCCTGGCTCTGCCGCAACTTTGAAGAGGACACAGCAGGAAACAAGGAATTGCGGTGCTACGACTCTTCACGTGGAGAGTACTGCATCAGATCGTGATAGGAGGGGGAAAGGAGTTTGAAGAGTATGAGGATAGGAAAGGTGAAGTGGATGAGTTGTGTCAAGCGAGAGAACAGGAATGGATTCTGGATTAGGCAATTCTGGTATTTTGGTACGTACACTTGTCCGACTTCCAAAATGTCTATGATGTGCTCGGCATAAATAGAATGGGAGAACGGTTTAGGTTTGCAAACCTGTTGTACTGGTATACTCCGACATTGTACTGAAATATGTACCAAACGGGCCACTGCGGCCGCGATTACATCCGAATAGCGGTAGATGGTTGTCTGCGCGCCATCTGGCTGTCACCAATGTAGGGTGAATATTTCGGAGAGCGTCCTGAACATCGGATACCGAGTAATAATTACCAAAGTTGAAGACATTGTAACGTGCTTTGGAATGCTTGCCGACTTCAAAGTCCGGCTCACCTCCACATCCACCTCCACCCCCACGTTGGAGAACATGGCTTGTGTAGCCTTATGTCGTGATCACAAGGCCCACAAAGATGAGTATCCTTGAAAGAGAGAGTTCCTGAGGGCAAAGCGGTGTTGGCTCGGAGGGCTCTTAGGTCATCTCGATACGTGATGGTGTGTTGTCGAGTTGGGACAAAGCCCACGTGCAATAAGAAGACGCTGTGAGAGTACGAAGCAGAAAGGCAAACTGAAAAGAGAAATCAGCCTTCAGTTCTTCAGTGCCAGCGAACCTTGACGTGAGACGTGGGGGTAGTGTGGAACATTGAGGGAAAGCTCCTCACGTGTTGGGGATGTTGGAAGTTGGAGTGCCAGCGGTTGAGGGCTCAACCCGTTCCGAGTGGGACGGGCCATAGTTGGGCTGACTCAGCAGCTCCAAGACAATCTTCTGGAAGACATTGAAACGTGGTCCAGTGAAAATCAATAGCCGGGAGTTGTCGTCTCGTGAGGAATTGCAGTACTCGAGTACCGCGACCAAAGCAGACGAGGCTTCTGCAACAGATCTGCTGCAGAACTTTGAGAATCTGCACTTTGTCGTAATCTATCCAAAGATCTCTGGCAATGGGTCTGTACTCCTTTCCTCCTCTGCCGTGACTCGCGAAGACTGGGAGACTGTGCATCTCGAGGCTCTACCTGCATGGCTGACGATGCTTCCAAAGATGCACCGATTTTGCCCATTTCGCCGACATGCAGTGTGTGGGACGAAGGGAAGGGTGAGTTGAGACTTTGGAATATTGCTTACGGTACCGTTTGACCTCCAAGGGGGACCACTTGTCGTACTCTCACTCGGCCGGATCGCTGGCTCAGGCTTACTGCTGCCTATTTGGGTCGATTCGGGGGCGGAAGAAGTATGGCGATGGCGATGGCGATGGCGATGACATGATTTTTTTTATCCTTTTTTTTCTTCTCCGCGCGCCTGGCGATTTTGTGTTGCATTTCAATCTCGACTTGCATCATGTCAATCAAAATGGTAATAATGAGAAGGTGGTTGTGAGGGGGGGGCCTCTCGCTTGGATATCAAGTGACTTTGTTGATCGACGTGGGCGATCCCCCTTCTTGGGTTTCTCACTCGGGTCGATAGCCATCTGGGCCCTCCCGCTGTCCCGTCGCGGCGGCCATGCGACGACAGCTTCCTTCCGCCATTTCGTCACCATTTTTTGCAGCTGGCGCCCCTCGCCCGTTGCCGTTTTCTCTCCCAGGTCCAACCCCACCTCGCCCACCACCTCCGCATGCACCAAGGACCAACCACTTTTGTCGGGTCCGGAAATCCCCCTGACAGTTTCCAAGGTTGGGAGACCGAGGCAACCGCCCATCGAATTGTGCAGATGGCAGATGCAAAGTGTACAGGACAGACTACCACCGATTCCCGTGCTTCCGGAGTGCACCGGTAGTGTAGTGTTAAAAATTGAGGAGAAATGGCTCCGAGAAATTTGCCTTTTTTGCGCCTGGGCGCCCAGCTGTTCCTGCGAGATGCTCGGATTCCCCCCGAGGCACAGTCTGACGCTCACCACTTGGACCTGGCCCAGGAATCTGTCATCAATTGCCTCCATCCCTATTTGGGTGCTTCTTCAGGTACAGCCGTCGTGGAGATGGACTGGGCTGATATATCCCGACGTTGATTATATAGCTGACGAATACAGCACCAACGGCATTTCCAAACGGGGATGGTGGTGAGAGAGGAATAGGCAAGAAGCAAAGTGTGTCCAAGAACTATTCAAGGTTACATTCCAAGTCAAGCGGTAAAGAGTGGTAGTCGTAGTGATAGTTGGTGGTAGACTGGTAGTGAGTGTACTCCGTAGTGAATGGTGGTGTGCAGTGGGAGACGTCGATATGCATGCGCTTTTCTTGTCTTGACTTTCTGGATCGTATGAAGGGTAAAGTTCCTTCTTCCGCCGTGTGTCCTGTGGCAATTGGGCATCCTTCAATCCTACGCCATCCCTCCAGTGTCCTCGCTGTTGTACCGGAACTTTGTGCGGTCTCCAGAGACCACGAGGTTGGAAACGTCTGCGCAGAACAGGGCACCAAAGGTCACCAAGGACTCCCCGGAGGAAAAGGGCACACCGTAGGCCACTGACTGTACACCGCTGCTTCGAGTCGTAGCAGACTTGTTGACAGCGAAGCCAAGATCCCACGAGTAGTCGGAAGCTGGCGCGGTGCCGTTGCTGCGTTGGTTGCTGGTGGGTTGGGCTCACTTAGTGTGGAGAGGAGCATAGATGCTTCTGGCCCCCAAAGCCCTCGCGGGGGTATGCTCGTGGTTGCCCTTCAAAAATAGCGCAATTCTAGAGGAAGAGGATAATTGTACTTTGCCGTATAGTTGAAGAGGAGCTTTTCAGTAATAAACATCATGAATAGTAGTATGGCCAAGTAACATTTGTAAGTTGGAACACAGAGCAGTGAGCACAGAGTCTACTCTGTGCGGCAGTGGCTTCCGGAGGAGTGGTGGAGCTGTATAAAAGGGCTGCAAGGGATCTGAGGGCCACTTCTTATTATGGCTCTGGTCAGCCTTGGTAGGCGAGAGTACTGTAAAGGTGAGGAGGTGAGAGAGGTGAGAAATAAATAAGGAAGTGAGGTGTGGTGAGGTGAGGTAAGGAAGGAAGATGTACAACCTTACCCCTTCTCTCCCGTTTGAATTAACCAGATTCATTGTGCCAAACCTATAAGAGAGAATAGAGATTGAATGGAAGAAGTTCTCCCGTTTTTGGGGCCTCTCCCATTTTGATTCTCATTCTCTGAAATATTCTGACACAATAAACCGCTAAACAAATGAAAATGGGTGGGGGATGTAACCCAATTAATACGGTAGGTAAGGGAGGAGGTATGAAGTGAATGGACGAAAGGGAGTGAATGGTGGTGGTGCCCCTCCAAAAGAAAAGAAGGACTCGGTTCAGGCACAGCGCACACACCCCTGTCGGGTCTCAACCAAAGCCAAAGCCCAAAATAAAAAAACCGGCTCACAAATCAAGCACCCTGCTTTCTTTCACCCTATTTTCACCCTGCTGAAAAAGGTTCTGCCGGCTGAGCTGGCACTTCCCTCGCCCGCACAGCTTTTTCCACAGCGAGCGAGCGCACACTTGTTTTCCCCTTCGCAAACACCAACTCCCCGCACGACGCTCCTTCTTTTACGTTCATCGCACAAATACGCCGTAGATAGCTATACTTGCGCCGTATTGCACTCTATCGCACCTGATTACACTCTATTGCACCCTATTACGACCTCCTGTGCGCTGCCCACCATCGCCCACCATCACGATCACCCGCGTCGGAGACCGAAGAGGCTGCTAGGCTGCCTGCTGTACCTGAGATCGTTGTTAAAAAGAGGCACACGCTACACGTACGTTGGTGCAAGGCCGCCCGCCAAGCCCTACCAAAGCCGGGGCGCTTCCCCAAATCATACCGTGACGCTGCTGCACCGACGCTGCGCGATTAGAGCTCCTTCTCCCTCCAAACCACGCCAACCAAACTCAACCCATATTGCCCACGATGCCCTCCCAGGACAACTTGCTTCTCTCCCACGAGAGCATAGAGTCAGCATCAACATCAGCTGCATCCAGTGCGTATATTTCCAGATCGACGACCCCCAAACCAATCAGGGAATCCTCTACATCTTCAATCCAAACGACAAAGAAACTTCACACCAAGCGAGCACCATCTACCGCCAATTCCCCAATCCCTTCCAGAGATACTTCACCTGTCAGACCTGCTGCCGCAAAACCAAGTACCACAGTTCGTCCGCCAGGTCCAGGGCGATCAAGAAAGAATAGCACTCAAGACGTCAGTCCTTCACGATCATCGAGCACCAGCATACTGCCTCCCTCGGCGGCAGCTACACAGAGAGCCTTATCAGCAGCATCGATACCCCCTCTATACCCAAGCCTATCAGAAACAACAATCCGGGCTCCCATCCCCCAAAAACCCTCGGTCACAGCCGAGCTCAAAGACACTCCTCGCTGGCCGATATCTCCACGACTCCGCTCGCCTCCTCCAGTCAACAAGCCCACCATCCTTTCTCCTCGAAAGCTCGACCAAGACGTCCCTGCAATCAATGTTTTGCGGACGCTGTCTTCGCCTCCGGCCGAGCAAGTAGATACAAAACAGGGAACAAACGAAAACGAGACAGATGATTCTCTAATTGTACCGGGCATGCGAACACCGGCTAGGGGGGCCAGCGGGGCTAGCTCGACATTAGAGACGGTGCAGGAGATCATTCCATCCAGGAGTTCGGAAGACGAGTCGTCAGAGAACGGCAATGGAAAGCCAGTGAACCAGGATGTATCTAATAATGCGCCGGGCAAGACAGCGGCCTCGAAATCCAATATGGCCGCGAATGAAAGCGGCAGCGAGAGTGGAGGCAAAGGCGAAATCAAGATGAGAACAACTTCCGCCGCGCCAGTAACAGGACTGCGACCCAGTGCCCCTGCCGTGAAGAAGTTTGGTACTGGCGCCGGCGCTAGCAGTGGAAAGGCCTCTGGTGATGGGTCGACGCGTACGATGACTGTAGAGACCGAGGTCGTCAGCTCAATACCTCAGGTTGCGGTGGGTGGACCAGGAGGCAATGGAAGTATTCGACAAAAACCAAGCTCCGAAACGATACGACCGAAGAAAGAGAAAAAGAAGGCATCTCGGAAAACGCCTTCAGTCACGTCTGGCACGGGTGAGCACTCAAATTCATCAAGACCCCGCCTCCATCATCATCTGTCTGCGAGAGAATTCTCATATCCTGCGGCTGCTCGATCTCCTGAATGGGTGTACGGTCAAGGCCCGTTTTCGCCTTCGAGCAGTAGTGGTGCTGGAAGTCCTGAGCGGCAAGTAGGAATGGCTCGCAGACCAAGCCTAAGTATTCACACTGTAAGCTCTATGCTAACTAGAAGTCGTCCAGCGTCTTCAAAAGCAGATATCTTCGAAGCCAAAGTCGCCAGCGCCGTCGACGAAGCCAATTCTTCAGATTCCGAGGAAACCTTTGTCTATGAATCGAATCCCCCTGAACCGACGGAACAGAAACGACGGTACCATTCCCGTACGCCAAGTGCGACATCAATGGTGAGCCAGATTGATCAAAGAAATATCCCGAGGTCCGCGATCGACCCTGGCCACAGTGTAGCAATGAAGAAAAGCATGAAATTCGCCAATTCATTTACTAGCAATGGACCAGACTCAACCACTGGAGACGACGATGGAAAGGGGACAGCAAGAAGTAACTTGGGAACTGGACGAGGAACAACACACCATCACCACCACATTGGTCGATGGGGACGAAACGGTGGTAACGGCCACGCATCTCTCTTTGATAACGAATCTCCTTTTCCGAATGCAGCAAAATCAAAGTTTTCAGGAAGTGGCCCTAGGCATTCGTCGCAGCCCACAAGCCCAAGATTATCAACATCACGAGCCATTGGACTGGGAAAGAAGAACTCACCAATAGGTTCAGGTTATGACTTGGATGATGGCGCAGATGATGAGCGCACTCCTTTAATATCTACCGTACGTTCTGGAAGATCTGGGAGAGGTCGTAGACCAATGGCCTCGTCTCTCCGACAACTGGAGCACCAGGCATCTAGACATGACCGTTCATTACTCTCTCAGTTTGCCGGATGGCTTTTACTCTCTCTTATGATTATTTTGGTCATCACAGGCGCAGTCGGGTTCATGTTCGCTACCACGCAACCCCTTGCCGATGTCAAAGTACTGGCACTGAAGAATGTTTTGGCTAGCGAGCAAGATATCATTTTCGACATGAAGGTTCAGGCGCGAAACCCCAATATTGTGGCAGTCAGCGTGGATCTGTCGGATTTGGTAATTTTTGCCAAATCGAAATATGCTGGTACAGATTCGCAATGGTGGAGCCATAATCCAAACATACCAAAATTCAGCAAAATGCGCCGAGCAATCATGAGAAAGCGCGACGATGATCCTATGGATCCACCAATGGGCGATGATCCGAACTCCAACCCTAACCTAGAAATTGGACACGTCTACGAACTCGATAGCCCTCTCAGCTTTGAAGGTTCTCCTTTCAAAAATGTTCGATCAAATTCTATTGGCCAAATCCGCGTAAATCATCCCGGCAACGACACTATACCAGCAGGCAGCGAACGTTGGGGGAGGGTATTACAGCACGAGTTTGAGCTTCTTGTTCGAGGCACACTTAAATATTCCCTTCCGTTGAGCTCGAGAATCAGGAGCATTTCGGTGGAAGGGCGAATTAACGTCAAACCAAACGCCGCAGATCAAGACCCTGACCTTGTACATACAACGTAGGATTGATCTGTGAGCAACACACTACGTGGTTAGCAACACCACATAACGTTTCTCCTTTGTCATGATCTTGATTACGTCCTGTACATTGAGCGAGGGTTCCGGGATTCGAATTTTTCCATATCAAATCATGCATGGGCGAAGAAAGAGGCGCAATTGTTTTGCTCCTAATCAGAGACACACACGAGCAGTTGTTTTTTTCAGGATGGATGGGCTTGCTTTGTTTGTTGGACAAAATCAGAAGGGAAGAAGATCATGGAAGAGATTGCCCTCGGTGTTTTATTCTCTTCCCGCTTGCCGTGTTTTTTTCTTTCTCTTCTAGCTTTGTACTGGGGTTGGGGGTTGGGGGTTGGGGCTGGCATTGGCTTTGATATTTTGGCTGTAGCGGAGCATGGGCGAAACACTTACAATATAGAAAGGCACACATCCAAGACGGGGGAAGGCAAAAATTCTCCCGCAACAAAAAGGACGAGCAGTCGTCGAAGAGGGGATGACAAGATACGATACCCTTTGTAACGGCTGAATTTTGAAATGAATTTTATTTTCTCGAGGGGGGGGGCTTTGCATAGAGAGGGCGGGTGGGGCGGCAAAGGGTCATGTAGAGTATGAAGCGAGCGAGCGTTGAGTGAGCGATGAGTTGATTGAGGAGAGCGAGCGTTTAGGGGGGAGGATGAAAATATGTACAAATCGAACACGAAATGAATGGCAAGGAATTAATCACATGAACTACGATGGTTACTTGGACTTTGTGAGTTGACAGTGAGACTTGAGTTCCTTGAAAGGAGGTAATTATAGGGTTAGGCATTCTCACAAATGGGTTACCCTGTAAAAGGAGAGAATCCCACTTTTTTGCCTTACACATTCAGCTTACCCTGCGAATAGATCTTTCCTTAAATTTTACCAAGTTCTATTCCCACTAACCTACCCTGTGAGAGGTGAAAAATTGAAAATCACACCTTACACATCCAGGTTACCCTGCGATATGAGACCCCCCCAATTTTAAATTTCACCAAGTCCTATTCTCGGTAGCTTACCCGTTTGTTTGTTTGTTTGTTTTATTATTAATGTTCAGAGAATCAAAGATTCAGAGCTCCTAGAGGCTACGGGGATGTGTTGATCCTGGGGGATTATGTATAAGTATTCTCCTTAGTTATAAAAATCTCCTATAAGGTGAAAAAGATATTCCGGAAGCTAGGGTCCCTTTTTCCTCGGTGTTATAATAAGCCTCAAAGAAGCCTATCACGTAGTGCTACTTATATATAATATCTAAACCCTAATCCGCCGTTCTATAAGCAGGTATCTAATAACTCTTGCAATTAAGTTTTAACCCATAGAAAAGGGTATCGAATATTTCTCTTCTAATTCGGGTAAAGTAGGGGTATATTTTTTCAGAGATTCTAAGACCCATTCTAGTTCCGAGTAGTTCTTAATAAATGGGCCAATAGGGTCGACGAGCCCTAAATCCATACATATACATACATAGCCCAATTCCCGTAAATCCAAAAATAATCGGCCCTTCAGAGCATCCGGGAATGCTCTCAGAATCTAGTTGGCGTTGGTTTTTGACCCCTCCTTATTCCTGGCCACCCCCCCAAACGAGTCACCACTCCCTTTTCCATCTGCCATCCCAAGGCCTCCTAGCGTAGCTAGAGTCTTCGAAGTCAAGGGCGTGTAGTCGAAAAAGGTAACGGTAGCTTACTCTGTGAATAACCCCCTTTAACCGGGTAAGCGATCAAGAATAAGAATAAGAATCGCAGGGTACCTACCGTATTAATTGGTATTCAAGCCCACTAGTTTGCGGCTTTATTGTAGGGAACGGGAGAGGTATATCTATGATCTATTAACTCTCTTATTATAACCTTTGTTCTCTTTTATAGTTCTAAAACGATAGTATTTTAATTGGGAGATGATGGGCTTATAAGCCAATTCATACAGTAAGAGGATCGATCGGTTATGCCTTTCATAACTAAGTAACTTGTCCTGTAATTCCCTTCAAAATAGCCCGCCCAACCCCCTATGATTCGCACTTATCAAAAACCGCTGAAAAATATATTCAGATTCTACATAAAGCTGCACTAAACTACCAACAAAACCCCATATAACAAAACAAATCTTCAACTCAAGCCTGCAACGCCATCTCCTCCCTGCTAGCAAAACTCCCCCCCTTCCACGCCTTCTTCGCATCTCCTTTCGTCTCGCTAGACTCTCTAGTCTCACCAACCTTACCCCATCCCCCACCCCCGGGCGTACAGATAATAATCCTCTCCCCCCCCACCATCTTCGCCGTATTCTTCCCTCCCAGATTAATCCTCCTTTCCTCAAACACCGCCTCACCTCCCGCACCACCACCACCCGTTAACAACGCATCCGACCTCTGCGGATCGCTCGTCTCCACCTTTCGCACCCAGATGTTGAGACCACATTGTCCGTCCTCGCCGCCGGCGAGACCGTACGGGTGGTAGACGCGGCGTTCGCTGAGGATGGACACTTGGGTTTCGGGCATGCGGAATTCAATGTCGCGGATCACGCCGTCGCCGCCGTGGTATTTGCCGGAGCCGCCGGAGCCTGCGCGGAGGGAGAATTCTCGCAGGATGACGGGGTAGCGACGTTCGAAGACTTCGGCGTCGGTGATGCGTGTGTTTGTCATATGAGTATGCACGCCGTTTGTGCCATCCCAGCTTCTCCCAGCGCCGCTTCCACCTGCGATAGTTTCGTAGTATCCAAAGCCTTTTTGGGCGACTTCGCCAGTGACGTTACCACCGAACCCAAAGGTAAGGTTGTTACAATCGCCTTGGGAAGCAGCACAAGCTTGGAAGGCCTTGAGTATAACATCTGTGACGCGCTGAGAGGTAAGCACGTTACCGCCTACGACAGCGGCTTTGTTAGAGGGCGAGAGGAAGGATTTCGGCGGGATGAGGACGCTGATGGGTTTGAGACAGCCTTGATTTAGGGGAATGTCTTCGGATATTAGGCAGCGGAGACAGTAGATTATGGCGCTGTATGTTATAGCTTGGGGTGCGTTTGTGTTGCCTGTGCTCTGGTAAGTATGGAGGTTTGGAGGGTAAAGGGGTTTAACTTACCGTAAACTTCAGGACCCGTTCCTTCAAAGTCGAACACTGCTTCTCCTTTTTCAGCATCTATGGTAATCTTGAGCTGGATGGGACTGCCGTCGTCCATGAAATCGACAGCAGATAAATCTTGACCTTCGAACCGTTTGCTAACGTCCTTGAGAAGATTCCGAACACTGAGTTCTGCATTCTCTTGGATTTTAACCATGTAAAAATTGACCACCTCTTCGCCATACTCCTCAATGAGCGTAGAAATGAGGTTAATTCCCTTCATATTACTCGAGATCTGGGCCTTGAGATCCGATAAGTTGTCTGCCAGGCATCTCGTCCCACTGCAACCTGGATACTGAGCAGGTTCCTTGAGAAGCAATTCGATCATACGTTCCTCATTGAATCTGCCAGCGCTGACCAGTTTCTCTGATTTGATAGATGCACCTTCTTGGAATAGCTCACGGGAATGAGGTGGCATGCTTCCAGGTAGCATACCGCCAATATCGGCATGGTGGGCTCTTGAAGCAACATAGAACAGAATCTTGTCGCCGGCAGGGTTGAAAGCTGGAGTGATCACTGTGATATCAGGAAGATGAGTTCCGCCATATTCGGGGTGGTTGGAAACGATTACGTCTCCTTTGACCAACTTTCCACGCCAAATCTCTGCTTGTCGCCTTACGCATGTTGACATGGAGCCAAGATGAACAGGCAAATGTGGTGCATTTGCAACTAGGCCGCCAGTCTCATCGAAAAGAGCGCAGCTGTAATCCAGTCTTTCTTTCACATTCGTACTAACGCTCGTCTTTTGAAGGGCTCTGCCCATTTGTTCTGCGATGGCCATAAATCGGTGTGCAAAGATACTCAACATGATAGGATCGACTGCTTTCGTTGTGTCTAATTTTGCGGAACTGAAGGATGTTAGAATAATAATGGAAATGAGTGCATTACTTACCTGTCATTGAGCTCTTTCTCTCCAATATTTATGACGACATGGGTTTCAAGGATGAGCGCAGTGGCAGTTGGAGTGACGACTATGGTTTGCGTTCCATCCGCAAGTATTGCAGGCCCCTTTATCTTATCTCCCAAGTCAAGATCCTCCAATTTATAAATGGGAGTATCGTGTCGCGCACCATCAAAGTAGACCTTCGATCGTTTGTACTCCTTGGTGCCCGACTTCACGTCTTGGGATTTGATCTCTTTCAACTGCTGGTCAACAGTCTTGCTCAGACCCTCAAAGCTCTTACCAATTCCACGTACTCGCACATCATCGATAATGATATCTCGATCAGGAAGAGTAAAGCCGAATTCCTGCTGATGCTGCTCAACAAAGGCTTTCCCGAATGACCAATCGTCCTCTGGCTTTACAACCATTAGAGCAGACTCTGTTCCTCGATAGCGCATATTTAGGTATTCTTCGTAGACGATTGAGTTGTCCTCGAACCCTTGCTCTCGAAGTGCTTCTTTTGACTTCTCTTTTAGCTCTTGAACCTTTTTCTTCAGATATTCTTGAATCTCTCCTTCTGCCCAGATCTTGGACTCTGGTTCTTGTCGCTCATCAACAACGTCAGCCAGCGCCATACCATATGCCGATAGTACCGATGAATAGCGGTGTACAAGAATTTGTCTGATTCCCAAGCTCTCAGCAATGGCAACTGCATGTTGACCACCAGCTCCTCCAAAAGTCGCGAGTCGATGTTTCGATGTGTCATGACCTTTCGCCTCAGTCAAGGACCGAATTGGTCTCGTCATGGTTTCGTTGGCAACTGTCAGGAAACCATAAGCAACCTCATCTGCAGTCATATTCTTGCCGCTCTCTTTGTTGATTTTTTCGGTCAACTCCTCCAGAAGCTTTTCGCTTGCATTCACATCAAGGCCCTCATCTTCATTCTTTCCAAAGATTTTGGGGAAGAAGTCGGGAAGTAATCGTCCAAGAAACAGATTTGCGTCGGTTACGGTGGCAGGCCCCCCTTTTCTGTAGCATGCGGGACCGGGGTGTGCTCCAGCCGATTCTGGGCCAACAACAAATAGCCCATTTCGAAAGAACAACCGTGATCCACCACCTGCTGCAACTGTGTTGATGTCTAATTGCGGTGATTGAATCGTTACTCCAGCTGTGGTGGTCTCAAACACATGCTCATATCTTCCGTTTCCATATCGCGATACATCCGTCGATGTTCCACCCATATCAAACCCAATGACCTACATATTTAAGTCAGCACACTTCAGTGGTAGCGCTCGAAACAAGAAGAGTAAACAAGTCGGATTCGACGCTCCAAATTGAAAGTGCTTTCAGATTATTCCGGCACTGTTCAAGGTTTGCGAATCAAGTGCTTCGACCGATACGGGTAAAGAAACGTTCAATGACACAACCATCTCCACAGTCTCAACCAAAAGATTGCTCGAGTCGTGTTGAAACCAATTTCATCGGGAATGGAGATGTACTTACAGGTGTTTTAGTCTCAGGATCGTATGAAGTGAGTGCATAGCCAACAACGCCACCCGCAGGACCCGATAGAATAGCCTTCAAGCCCGAGAATTTATCAACATCGACCAGACCACCATCGCTCTGCATGAATTCGCATCTTGCTCCTTTAGCCCCTGTCTCATTTTTCACACTTTCGCTCCCAAGTCCGCCCTCGAAGCCTTTTTGAAATCCAGCGATATATTTCTTGATGGCGGGTGTAAGATACGCATCTGCGCACGCTGAAGTGGCTCTTGGGACCAGTTTGATCATGGGCATGAGTTCATGACTGAGAGAAACATGACTGAAACCAATATCCCTTGCGATCTTGCCGACCAATGCCTCGTGGTTGGGAAATGTGTATCCGTGCATCAGACAGACAGCGATACTCTTGATTCCCTTGTCGTAAACTTCTTGCAACTGCTTTCGAATGGTGTCTTCATGGGGTCGTCTCAAGACCCGCACCGCTTCAGAGGATAAACCTCTGACTAGCTCTGCCTCTTCCGAATTGTCAGGATTTTGTGCTTCGACCTTGGTAACAATTCTCTCCGGATCTTCTGCATAGTCTTCCAAGGTAACTCTCTCATCAATTTCAACCACTGCTTCATAGAGAACATCTGGTTTCTTGATGGCGAGATCAAAAATCAGTGGTCTTGATTGATTGCCGATTTCCAAGCAGTCTTTGAAGCCCTTCGTAACAACCATAACAATCTTCTCACCTTTCCTCTCGAGTAATGCATTAGTAGCCACAGTAGTGCCCATTCGTATCGATTCAATCTTCGTCGTATCCAGAGGCTCGCCACGTGGAATTTCCTTGTCTAGGAACTTCGACATGAGTCGCCTGATTCCTTCGAGAGGAGCATCGTCATAATTCGATGGGTCTTCTGAGAGAAGTTTAATGATCACATCATCCTCCATCTTCCCAGTTCCCGGATTTCCAACGCAATCCGTGAAGGTTCCTCCACGCTAAGGAATGGTTAGCTTTGTAGACGAATTCTAGAAATACACGAAGAGTTCGCCACTTGAGAAGACCATTCAGGATCTTCTCTCCTTTTTCTAAACGTGGGGCCTGCACTTTCGTTCATGGATGGGTATTTAAACCATGACTTAGCAAACGAAACTTGAGGACTTACATCGATTGCTATGCGGATACCCCGCTGTTGACTTTGTGAACCCATATTTCCTAGTTTTTGTCAAAAAAGAAGTACAAAAGGTATTGAGAAAGTGAATGAAGGGGAATCATCAAGTCAAAAGTACTGGGAGATATCATCAAAGAAGGGGCTACGAGTATGTATTTGTAAGAGGCAAGATATCAATCTAGTGGGCGATCGCGGAGCAGGTGCAACTGGCAGGGGTGGGATACGCCCGATGAGCCCGTGGGCCCTGTCGCGGGGCATATTTATCACGTGACCATAATTGGAGCTCCACTTCGCTGCTTTGCTTGCTCTTAAGTATCGAACATTATTAATAGGATCAAGATAATCGATAATTAGGATGGGAATGCTCCGAGGCGGTTTACCACTAAATAAAACCCCCCAGTCAATAAAAAAGAGTAAATTTCGTGGGGTCTTTTCATAGTCTTGTGAGTTTCAAAATGCGTCGGCTTCGAAGGGGATGACATTGAGCAGGACAACAGGTTGCGAGCCTTGCGCTAAGACCATTTGCCCTGTCTCCCTGTCTGTAAAGGATAAATGTGAGGATTGAAGCCAGGGGGTATGGATAACTCATGCTCGATTTTGCTGTCTAAAAGACTCCGGTGAAAATCCCCTCGCGGATTTCCCAATCGGCTCATACGAAGAGGTCAGAAATGCAGCGAAATCTATGACAAACGCAAATTCATCTTCCCCCAATTAAACACTCAAAACGCCCGCCGCAAGCAAACCAGCCCAAGCAGGATTATTCATACTTCTTGCAACATCCTCCGCCGTTCGATGTTGCTCATCCCGTATGCCTCTGATATCTTGGCCGGGAGTGGTTTCTCTCTTAGCCTCCAAAGTCTGCGCACCTTCCACAACCTCTTGGGGGAAGAAGTGAGTTGGTACACCTGATGCGAGCCAGAGCAGCAGCCAAACGACTTCTTGTTGAGACTTCTCGACGGCAAAATGCAGACCTGTCTTTCCACCTTCTAAGGGATCTTGGTATCGGAGAAGGTCTGAAGGTGACATGTCGTCCTCGTCTCGGTCTTCTTCGACAGCATTCAGAAGCTCCATAATGCCGGAAACATCTCCTTCTCCACACATCGTCAGGTATGCTCGAGCAGGTCTGGCAGCAGGGTTGGCGTCCAGATATGCTTCTTCAATGATAAGGGAAAGAATATCGAGATTTTCCTGGATTCCGCCTTCATTGTGGTATCGGGTGAGCACTTGATCTTGGTTGTTTGGTCCCTTTGATAGTATGCTAGTGCGGCATGATGGGCATTCAAATTTAACGACCAAAGATGGAGACTCGTCGAGAAGACACTGCCTGAAAGGGTACATTAGCAAGAATTCTTACAATAGATGAAGTTCGTATTTCGAGATGGATTCGGGATGTTTATTTGCAAGCCCCAAGTACCTCAACAAGACTTGAAGACAAACAACCGCAAGTTCAGGCTGCAACATCATAGCGGTGAAATATACAACCAGACATAGGCCGAATTGAACCGCTTCTCTATTTACTTAAAGGAGCTCTTTTCCCCACGAAAGGGGAGTTCGGCCTGCGTTGAAACCCCAGAGATGGCGGCATTCCAATGTAGAAGATTGCTCGCCAAAAAACTAAGAGCGCAACTAGGCTCTATCTCGACCAAGCGATCTTACTGAGCAGAGCAGCTCGTCGTGCTAAGCCACTTAGGAGGATCAAGCATACCGCGTTAGTTGGATAATAACCCCACCCCTTTCCCTCGTTTTAGACCTTATTATGCCAGACCGTCAAAGAGAATTGAGGTCATAATGGGAGACTTCTCCCGTTTCCTGGACCTCTCCCATTTTGACGTTCGTCTGGCACAATAAGATTAAGAGGGGAGAAGGGATAGGCTCGTAAAGCAATCAATATAGTAGGCCAGCTTCTGAATATCAAATGTCTTGTAACGCCCATCGGTCTTAGAAGTGCATCGTTTTTCCTTCGTCGCGGGCTGCAAGTGAAAATCCCCACGTGATGCTTCAACCAGTCATTCCATCATGAAGCACCAATTGCGCATATCCTCGGTCTAACCTCCCGTGGAAAGCTGAGAGCCAAATTTGAAAGGATGAAGAGGAAAGAAACTTTAAATTACCAGTGAAAGTGACATCCGCAAGCCAACATCAGGTCATCAGGCGCAGTCTGCGCTGCACCTACCGAAGAGCCACTTCCTTCATCGAAATCTTCAGGATCGAGCTCGATAATCAACTGCTGCGAACATAATTTGCAGGAAGCCATAGTGCGTGTTTTGTTGGTTGTGCTGTTTTGATGCTGAGTGCTGGTTGAGTTTGGCACTGGAGTTGATATGGTGGAGCGCAGAAGAAAGTCTTTTCGGAGAGGCAACCTCGCTAGATTTTTTTTTCTTCCGCCCAATCAATTGGTGAATTTCATTACCTTGCACCCAATCACGACCTAATCCCCACTGCCACCTAGCACAAACTATGCTTCCGACAACATTTTCAACTCAGATAAGAAGTCATGCACTAATACGAAATTGTATTTTGTCCTCGAGACTATTACCCGTTCCGCTTCAATGATATAGCGGTCGAGCATCTAAAGCTAATGCTAGGACATGGCTCTCCGCTATCCGAGTGAGTCTGAACATTCAAAGTGCATGTGTGTCATGCCAGACTCAAAGAAGATAGCGTGGTCTAAAGTTCTTAACTCTTTGCCTAAGCGTTTGAGCATTCTTGCTGCCTCTACCTATCGAGGTCTGGCAGATGCCTATAGACTGTGAACCCAATCATAGCCTCATGATGTTAAGAAGAGACTTGTGTTGTGATAATAGGGCTTATTCCAAATCGCAGTTAAACGAGGTAGCTAAAGTGAAGCTGGAGTAGGCTTTTAAGAGCATGGGAAAGAAGCTAGAAAGGAAAAGAATACACTACCGGTGCATTTGCCGTTTCCGATGTATTTGGGTCCGTCTATCGTCCACCAGGTCTATCGTCTACTTTCGACTTCGAGAATGAAGCCCCGTTAGGGTTCTGGTCACATTGTCCCCTCTGCACCCCTTTCTTTGAAAAGCCGAGCCTCGTTGGCTTTCTACCAGCAGAGGTTGTTCTTGTACTTAGAAGCTGTCTAAGCCTTGGGAGGATTGTATTTGGTGTGGGTGGCCGTTGCAACCAATGGACCAGGCTTTTCATCAACCAGCTTGTAGATTCGGATTGTGGTGAACGACATTGATCTTCCAACCTTCTCCGCGGTGGCTTCGACTTCAATGATATCTCCAATCTGAGCAGTCCCGATGTAATTGACGTGGATGTCAACACTTGCTCCCGTCTTCTCGAAACCGTGCGTAGAAATTGATAGTCCCCCACTCCAGTCTACAAGCGTGGCCTGCGGGAAATGGTTATTCAGATGGGGGCCAACATCGAATCAATGTTTCTTACAGAGACGGCGCCATGGATCGTTCCTCTCGAGTTAACATGATTTTGGCCAAGTACAAGACGCGCGGTGACCCTCCCTTTCGAGGCAGACACAATGTCTACATTCGCAAGAAGGAAGTCGTAAATTGGGCTGTTGCCTTGCATCCGACTCCATACTCCTTTGACATGTTCCAATTCGGTTGCCGACGAAGCCATCTTGGGCTACACGATGTTCGCAGAGGGACGGGCTGAAGGATTGGCGATGACGTATCCAGGTAGTCGTCGTAAGCAGGGGCAAGGACAGCTTAGTGAAGCCTGGTTCCTGGAATCAAGCCTTGAGCTTGAGGATCTCGGGTGTCGCGGAGAGTGGTTCGGAACACCAAAAATGCGGTGGTAAATCGAGTGCGAGGCTGCAGATTTTTGGTGTGATATGCCGCGGAGAAGCAAAAAGGGGGTGCTTGAAGGTGGACAATTTCAATTGGTTCTGTCGTGTCTGTTGTCTTGATAACTCGCAAGGTTGATGGGGGGAGGAATCCCCGAAGGCTGTTCGTAGTAAAACGAAGGCAAACTCTCAAGGCTGCATTGCTTGGCGCTGACGTAAATCCGCGCTGCTCCTTCGCAGCAAATGCATTCTGTAGCTGGCTTTACTCTTGAATATCTGCGTACAATAGCTATATATACATGCATATGAACTTTAGTGAGGCAGATTCTTGTGCAATTCGTCATCTACCTTTTTTCTTAAAGAGACAACTCTCTCATCTGCGTGGTTCTGTACCTGCTCGAAGGTACAGTACAGTCAGTGAGATCTGCACAGCCGCACTGGAGGGGTCAAAGGGAAGCGAGACCTTGTTGGAAGCCACTTCTGCGACGTCCTGATTCTCTTTCGCACTTTTACCAACCTCACTTCACAATCTTGCTTGCGCTTCATCCCTATTCACGACGGTCTTTGCTTCATTGCTGAGTCACAGGGACGGGCTCATAAACAGCACCATTCTCTCCAATTTCCATTTCACGCATTCCTGCAAGCAACCCCGCAGTACCCTTACGCTCCACTCGACCCGATCTGACCAAGGCAGAAAGCAGTAGAACCTCTGGTCGGCGCAATCGTTCTGGACATCATCTGCCTCACCAAACCTCTTTCGGATTGCGACGACTCAAGTCGCGCAACTTCTAGGCCGTCAGCATGAACGTTATCAAGCTTGTGAGGTAGGTTTCCAGCACTTTTCCAAGCTCGAGTCTCTAGGCTCTTACTGATCTCTTTGTGCTGCAGGAAATATCCTCAATTCAAGCAAGACGAAATTTTTGGCTTGCAAGATGCCTTTCGTAAACTAGACGTCGACGATAAGGGATATATCGACGAAGCGACCGCAATAAAGGCCACCCAATCCAGTGAGAGACAGCCATACGATGTGGTCAGGCAAGCTTTGAAGGAAGTGGAGTTAGATTCTTCTAGAAGAGTTGAACTGGATGACTATGTGGGAGTATGTCGATTTTGATTTCTTTTTGGGACCAAATGCTAAGATCAGTTTGTAGCTTATATCAAAGCTCCGCGTTTCCTCTCCGGCGCAACAACGCATGGTGACCGGTCCTGCAACTCCAACCCGCGGGGGAATAGTCTCTCAACAAACGGGCGGCGGACATGCTTCCAAGGGGAGCGTAGGTGGCAGTGGACGTATTCAGATCCAAGGTTCTTCATCAAATGTAGTCCACAACATCAATGAAGATGAGCGAACCGAGTTTACGCGACATATCAATGCCGTTCTGGCCGGCGATCCGGATATTGGCTCGCGACTTCCATTTCCAACAGATACCTTTGAAATGTTCGACGAGTGTAAAGACGGGTTGGTCCTTGCGAAACTCATCAACGACAGCGTCCCAGACACTATTGACGAGCGTGTTTTGAATCGTGCAGGGAGGAAGATCAAAACTCTCAATGCATTCCATATGACAGAGAACAATAACATTGTTATCGAATCTGCGAAAGGTATTGGTTGCTCCGTAGTCAACATCGGAAGTGGAGATATCATCGAAGTTCGAGAACATCTTATTTTGGGCTTAATTTGGCAAGTCATCCGCCGTGGTCTACTGGGGAAAATCGACATAAAATTGCACCCGGAATTATACAGATTATTAGAAGAGGATGAGACACTCGAGCAGTTTTTGCGATTGCCACCGGAGCAAATTCTATTGAGATGGGTTAACTACCATTTGAAGGCGGCAAATTGGCCCCGAAGGTTCGTCCACACTGAATTGATAGCGGGTCTCTTTGCTAACAACTCGCAGAGTGGCAAACTTCTCCACCGATGTGAAAGACGCAGAGAATTACACAGTTCTGTTAGCTCAGATAGCACCAGACCAGTGTACTCGTGGCCCTCTACAAACCCGAGATCTCCTTCAGCGAGCCGAGCAAGTATTGCAAAACGCTGATACCCTTGGCTGCCGAAAATTCCTTACGCCAACATCCCTTGTCGCCGGAAACCCTAAGCTCAATCTTGCGTTCGTAGCCAACTTGTTCAATACCCATCCTGCATTAGATCCTATCACCGAAGAAGAGAAACTCGAAGTTGATGACTTTGATGCCGAAGGAGAGCGAGAAGCGAGAGTTTTCACTCTATGGCTTAACAGTCTGGACGTTCAGCCTACAGTCAACTCTCTCTACGATGATCTCCGAGATGGCACCATCCTTCTACAGGCTTATGACAAGGTCATCAAAGGATCTGTGAACTGGCGACACGTGAATAAGGTCCCCACAAACGGAAACGAAATGTCGAGGTTCAAGGCGGTTGAAAATACAAACTATGCTATTGAACTTGGAAAACAAAATCGCTTCTCGTTGGTTGGTGTTCAAGGAGCAGATATCACAGATGGACAACGCACTCTAACACTTGGTCTTGTTTGGCAACTCATGCGAAAAGATATTTCCGAGACTCTGTCGGCATTGGCTCAACGTTTAGGAAAGCGGGAAATTTCAGATTCCGAAATGGTTAAATGGGCCAATGACATGACAAGAAAGGGTGGAAAGAACTCTTCCATTCGTTCGTTCAAAGATTCGTCCATCGGTACTGGAGTTTACCTCTTGGATGTCCTTAGCGGCATGAAGAGCAGCTATGTCGATTACGACTTGGTCACCCCCGGAAGAACGGATGACGACGCATATATGAACGCAAAGCTGAGTATCAGTATCGCGAGAAAGATGGGCGCCACGATATGGCTGGTACCAGAGGATATTTGCCAGGTCCGAAGTCGTTTGGTTACGACATTCATTGGTAAGCTATTCTTTTCCTTAATATCAAAATTTGGCTTCTAGCTCCATTGTGCTAACCTGATGTAGGTTCCTTGATGGCAACCCATGAGAAGATGCAGTGATGATGCATTGATGCAAAGAATGATTGATGAAGTTGACGTTGATGTGTGACTAGCGAGCAAATGGAATGGTGGGATCTTTCTCTCGGGCGCGGTGGCCTTTTCAGGTGGTGGATTGAAAAAAAAAAGGTTTCTTCTTCTTCACCGAGACGTGAATATCCCAGTACGAATAGGAAATTAGGAAATTAAAGCATATCATGATTTTTGTATAAAGTAGGCGGTGATGATCCTCCTGATCGAACGTAGCGGAGTGATTAAAGTGGGGCTTATCGAGTTGTATTGATCGGGATGAAGAGAGAAAGCCTAATGTTCTTCTCTCTTTCTACTTATACGCATTAAGCGAGACTAGCGCCTTCTACACTTGACCCACATTCCAACAATTTTTTCAAAAAAAAGTAGAAAAGTTTTCTGCAGAGAAATGGTGATTTCTTCTGTCCTCGCTTGTGGTGGGAATTTGAATTCTAACGAAGAAATTTTTTTTTTTGGCAAAACTTGAAACGGCAAAACCCAAGGTCCCGAAGGACCTCGAAGGGAAAATCATATCCGAAGACTGATTTTATTACGGCGGAAGGCGGGGCTCCACAGGAGCGGCGACAAACCAGGGCGGGCTTAGGTTACAGTAGACCATAGCGGGAGGGAGGGTTTGACCACACCAGGCGAACCTTGGTGGATTTAGCAATGGATTGCGAAATGGACTCTATATAGCGATGAAGCACGCACGGAAGATAGGGCATAAAGGCCGAGGTAGAGCCGAAGCTAGCAAATCGCATTCAAAGTCGATTCACGATATTCGCTAGGAGCAAAGACGACTTACGGGGCTCTAAAGGTACGCAATTCCACTTTTTCACTTTTTCACGCCGATCAAAGAGGAACCATATGGTTGACTTGGATAATAACCTGTAGCATTGATCGCATACAGTAAAATTTCGTTCCCCCCTCCCAGCAATTCCAGTTCCTCCCCTTGCCCCGCCGGCCTCGCCCCGATCCAGTCCCATTCCACCTCGTCACAATATACATCTCCTACCACCAAGATTTCCTTTCCACTTCCCCGCTTCCGAGCAAGAGGACCGACCATTCACCTCGCTCTCAAAACAAGAAGCGACAAGTACGCTTTCTCTAGTATTCCCCCATTCGCCGGTGTGCCCGCTATACAAATGCATCGTCCTAGGATATAATATAAAAAAAAAAGGGCGAGGAAGGTACCGACAAAGAGCCCAACCAAAAATAAAAAACACAAACAACATCATCATCTAAGTCAGATATTCTAGTCGCAGTAGCAGCCCACTTCCCTTTTGAGCCACTCTGTGTGCAAATCAAAAATACTGGTATGTCAAAAACACCCTTCCCGGCGATGTGTTTGAGAGAAAATTTCCGCACCCCAACTGTTCGTCAAAATATACGCCGGCTAAAACCAAAGGTCATGAATTCATTTCATCCCCCCGATAGCTAAAGAAATGCTCGGTAGTTGTTGTTACCCAAAAGTATAGGTATACTGAATAGCAAAAAGTCGTGTACACGGGGTATCATACGAGAACCCACTCGCTTCCCCTCTTGATGAATTTGTCCAAGAGCATTGAAATGTCGTTGAGGACAAAGCGACAGATATAGAATCCGAAAAATTCGGCCGCATGGCGAGTACATAGTTCAAGGCCAACCTGAGTCTTGTCGGTGTGTCGAAGCCCTGGATCTTCGACTTGGCGCGCAATTTGATCTATGGAGTGAGTTTAGTACGAGTCAATTTATATAACAGTAGAAAGAGGAAGACGAACCTATTGCTTGTGCCGCGTCGAAGAGCTTCGCTAATGAACTCATATACTGCGCATTCGGCCCCGAAAATTGTACTTCGCTGATGTCTCTCTTGGAGAATCGAACTTTGGCGAGTGCCGTTGAAGTCATGGGTAGAGTTCCCATCGTTAAACCTTCCCTTGGAGCATCGACTGGTGGCATTTTGCTTGAATAGGCGCCAGAAAGAGCAGCACCAGAATTCTTGGATCTTAGTCTTCGCCATGAAAAGGAAGAAGATTTACTCGACATACTGCCAGATTTGGAGGACGATGTTGTGCTCTCCGCATCAACACCCGTTGCACCACTGAACATGCCACCGGATGCTTGAATACCAACCTCACTACCTAGCTTTTTTGTCAAAGTAGCCTGAACGGTTTCAAGGACACTTTCCAGAGCCTGCATCTCTTCCAAGACGGCGTCAGCATCGAAAGTGTCAACCCGAGCTAACTTCATCAATGCTGCCGTCAAATAGTCACAATTGGCAATCTTATCCTCAACGTTTTTTATTTTGACGCCCTTCACCCTCCAGACATCGCGTGGCACAAATAATTTGGTTGAAAGATACCCTCCTCGGGGGTGTGAAATCGTTTGGTAAAGGGCACGCATGAGCCAGAACGGACGAAGTAGGAATTCGTTGGGACAAGGCTCCAGAGGGATAGGAGCGCCGGTCCCAGCAGCAAGGGGATTAGGCGAGCCCGGGCTCTCGGGCGACCGAATATCGCTGTTAAAAAGATACAGCCCTCCAGGAGGTGCGTTCATCCTTTCCTTGAAAGCCGCAGCGATAGGCGTCGGTAGTACTGGCATGGCGGGCAGTCGCCCGTTTGTATCTCTAGAGTACGAGCTCCCAGGCGTGTGTGGTGAGATCTCAGATCCATCATCCATCTGAGAGACAGATAAATTCCGGTTTTTCATGTTCTTTAAGCTAGACGATGAAAAGTTTTTTCGTAGCCCACTCCTCGATTGAGCACGACCTGGTGATTCAGAGCGCGGAAGCCCTACCTGGTCAAGCTCATCCGCTATAACTTGAGTAACAACAGGAGTTGGCGGTGAGGCTATCTCGATGGTGCCTGGATAGGGGGAAGAAATTTGCCGAGTTGTGTGGGTCAATGGAGGCCGGCTGGATGTTAAAGGTTGTCGCGGCGGCAGGCCTGCCGTCTTTGGTTGGACAGAATTGATACCATTGGCTCGAGGCGCCGAAGGAGGTGAATTAGGGCCTGCTGATGTCTCGATTTTTAACTGCTTTGGGTTTTGCATCCTACTGCGTACACCTTGGGTGAAAGAGGGAAGCAATTGCTGTGGGCCAGTTGTTGGGGGTGGCGGAGGGAGAGCTCCAGAAGGAGGAAGGGACATCGGCTTTGTCTGAGGGATTAGTGGAATGAAATTTGACTCTGTGACTGTAGAGAGCGGTGTTGCTGCCGTAGCCGGATTTGATCCAATTGAGCTGTTCCACCCAGAAGTCCTACCAGAAAACCCACTAGAATCAGATTCGCGTGGCAAAGCAGATTTAGATTGTAAACCGAACTCGAAGTCGTCCATCACGTATTCTCGTGTCATTTCCTCGAGCATTCGTTCTTCCTCTTCCGATTCATTGCCATAGTCGTCGTCGGGACTACCTCGTGGCTCCTGGTTCAACAACCGTTTCCGTTCTCGATCTCGGGCATCTTGAATAGCTGCCTCTCGCTCAGATTGGCGAACTTTCTCCTTTGCCAACTCAACTTTCCGTCGAACACTTGCAACAATTGCGTCATCATCGTCCTCATCAACATCATCATCATAATCGTAGCGGTTTGCTCCGGACCCACCCATTGGTTCGAATCCATCATCATAAGCCGCCTCAACTGCTGCGTCTAATGCTGCATCGAATTCAGCCTCAGTAGCACCGCTAGCGGCACGAATACGTTTCCTGCGAACACCCATCGATCCCGTCCTTGAATGAACAGATGATGCAGATGATCCTCCCGACTCATCAATTGTATCTAGCCAAGACATCGATTCATTACTAGGTGCTCTGCTGTGACCTTTCCCGGTTCCGGAAGAATTAGCTGACAGATAGGTTTCTGAAGATTGTTGCCGGGAGCGAGCGTTATTAGAAGGGCCATGCGACATTGGGGATATTGGGCGCCGTGGTGAGAGCGGTGGCGGCATATATATACTTTCCATCGGTGGTGGAAGCTCGATATCCATTTCATTTACACGATCTCCCATGGGAGACTTTGACTGAGACCTCTCAACACCTTGAACTGAACCAAATTTCCCTTTGTACTGCATAGAGTCAGAGGGCATCAATGATTCTCGTCTAACTGGTAATTCTGATGTGGCTATTGATCGGCCTTGTTGGGGATCGGGTATATAGGAGGGGTCATTAAGGATTCGTGTGGCTGTTGCAGTCTCAATTATGGGGATATCATCTTCCTCTACCGGAAGAAAGACGCCGTTGTTATAACTATCGCTATCTGGTCGTGACGGTAAGGCCTTACCGTCGTCCTGTATAACAGGGGCGATTCTTCGCAGCTCATTTATTCGACTAGTGTAAGTATTGCGCTTGAAAGGTTAGATCAGTATATACAAGTCATTGACACAACTCACAATCGCTTCTAGTTTCCTTTTATCTTCGTCCCCAGAGCTACGGGCCATAACCTGTTGTAAAAGTACACATGCCTCCGAGTACGCCTGCATGGCGCCTTCGAAATTTTGGGCATTGTCGAGGAGTACCGCAGTATTAGCCTTCTGCAAGGCTTTGGATAGCATGGCTTTCTGTGAGGGGCCTTTGGAGTTCCTGCTTGATCCACTTGTGCTCGCGCTGCCCTTCGCTACTGAAGAGCGGTTTCGTGAATGGCCTTTGGACCTGTACCTGTCGTCCTCCCCCGATGCCTTTGGTGTTTCGTCGTCTAGACCGGGCGGGTTTACGCGATTTGCGCTGGCCGAGAAAGTCTGGGGAATAGAGTCTTCCCAAGCCCTGCCAAAGTAATCTGGGACGGTCGTACGCGCTGCAGCCGATATCAATCCGGCAGTTGAAGGAGAGGGTGTGCCTGGCCCGTTCAGGGGAGAAGATCCTTTCTTACCAGACGAAGAGGTGTGTAGACTTGGCAGGGTTACGATTGGTGGAAGGGTCAAATTATTCGCAAATGATCGTGTCGACGAGGACGAGTATCCTGTCGTAGAGGGGCTTCTGTAATGTTTTTCCCGTACGGGGGAAGTGCTATCGGCGCCGAGGAGGAAGGTCGTTGATCCCGACAGTGACATGCGCCGCGTTGACGATGCCCTCCTATGCTGGCTCGAGTGTGTACTGGCGACGCTCGAGGCAGTTGATTTGGACCAGCGATTGAGATTTCCAACACCTTGGTTCACGCCAGACAAGCTGGTGGAGCGACGATGCGCATAAGTGGTTGTCGCGGCTGCGCGTCCAGATTCAGGGATGATCTGTGTCGTTACAGGAGGCGATTGACGAGGTGCATTATGAGAGCGTGCAGCATGCGACGGCACTGTGAGCCCACGGCCTCTGGATTGCGACGGCGACAATCCTCTGGCGGATGGTTGATTTTCTGGGACAACGACCAGATTGGAGTTTTGTTGGAGGTGGAAGGGGAGGGAGCGGGCGTTCTGGAGCTCGGTGGAGACCATACTCGTAGGTATCGCTCGGTATCGGTCGAGTTTGGCTTGCTGGCTTCCCCTGGCACTTTTTTACTAGGCCCACACTTCGGCAGGGCCCATGCAAGCAGCTCCGAACTCTATGCCTCGCTATCATATAGTTCGTCCAGACCAGCGCCGACCAGTGTCCTCGAGGAGAGAGAATGCCAATAGCACTGTTCCAGCCAATTTGTTCAAGCGCCGCGTCCCGGAGCTGGCGACTGGCGACTCGCACCGAGGGCCCTCGGGCTGGCGTCGTACGGGGAGAATATAAGAATATATACGGCCAGACGCAACGGTCGGGGCGTTACAGTATTCCAGAAGGTCCGCGCCTAGAGGGAGGCGATGGAGCGGTCGTCGAGGGGGGGGATTGAGCGGCGGCGTCCTGCGCAGAGAGGTATTAGTCCAGTGCCCTCGATTGAAGCTTGTCCAGCATCCCCATCTGCGAAGGAGATTGAAATGGAGATGGCGAAGAGGATGATCAAGGTTAATCGGAGGGAGGCTGAGTGCGCTCGCTGGGCAATGGATGGATGGATGCGCGTACCTGTTCCTGCGATATCCTTCCTGCGCTGCGATACTGCGATACCTCTCCTCCTCTCCTTTGCTCGAAAACCCCTTTGCTACGCGAGGGGGTTGGTGCGATTACGCGCTTCAGCGCTTCGTTCTTTGGCACTTCGACTTGGGAGCTGTTGAAGAAGTGAAGATTGTCGCGGGCGGAAAAAGGGTGAATGCACAGGTCAGGTACTGTACAGACAGGATGGGTTCAGGCTAGTGCAGCGATTGCGCGGTTGTCGTATCAAATTGCTCCTCTCTCGCAGAGGATGCCTGGCTGCTACAGGATGCTGGATGCTGGATGCTGGATGCGCCGTGATATCCCTCCAACCGCTGCGATGGGGCAGATTGTCGAGTCGATGGCGTACGGCGCGATCTGGGATCGGGGCAATCAGCGTGCGCGACGATGACCTCAACAATCAATTCACAGATTTTTAAAAGGAGAAGCTGAGGCGCCTCGTGGGTGGAATCGCGATGGGTATATGCAGAAGGGCAGCAGACGAGCAGCCTCTCTTACTGTGGAGATGCGACACAGGAACAGGGTACAAGCAAAGCTCGGACAGACAGACAACGAGGAAAGGGGATGGTGCATCCGGGATTATCGGGGGTACCGCGCTGGATGTACGGTACAGTATCACTTCCAAGCCATATTCTCTTGTGAGGACTGAATCACAGTGGTGGGCAAATTTCTTTGAAGCTATTGCCAACTCCTTGTTATGTGCTGGCGTCGGTAGCAAATTGCAGTTTCCTCCTGGTGTCCTAGCCACCGCCAAGAGGCGACAGGCGAAAGGCAAATGTGTTGACAACGGGCAAGCAACCGGTATTTAGCATAAGTTACGAGTACTGCACCGTGGATTTTTCAGGATTCGTCACCTCTCATTAACGTGGTAGTCTAACCGCAATTCTGACAGGCCTCTCTGTATGAAAATGATCTTAATAATAATAATGACCAGACCGCGACGACAGAAGTTCCGAGTCAGGGCCGCGGGTACAGTAGCAGTTCCAGAGCCAAAGGACCCGCGCTGTTGGTGCGAAGTGCGAATGGTTAGGCGACCCAAACTCCTTACCGAGACCTCCTTTTTGAGATTATCGGCCTCGGCCTACCTACGTACAGACTCGTTGAAAGTAGCGTATTAATGGTTTGGAGCGCGCCCTCTCTCCCGTTTTTGACTTCATTGTGCCAGTTCATTACAGAGAATTGAGGTTAATGGGAGAGTCTCATCCGAGAACGAGCCTCTCCCGTTTTTAAAGCCTCTGTCATTTGACCTCTATTCTCTCAGACATCCTGGCACAATGAGGACAAAAACGGGAGAGGGGCGCTCTAAACCAATTAATGCGCTATTTTGTATCTTTAGCAGCACATCCTTCGCAGCTCCAACGTTGCTCCCTGCCTTGTGTTTGTCGAAGGAAGAGAGGTCCGCAAATGTTGCAGGTAGAGTTCGTCCTTGACGGCTGCCCTATGAGGGCATTCCCCCGCTCCTTTAGAGGGGTCTGAAAGTTTACTTGAGTGCTTCTTTTTTGGAGGATGACGGTTATGCCGAACATGGAAAAGTTCAAGCCCTTTTTCTTTTTGTTGATTTTCAAGATTCCCGACTCCCTGTAGATGCCCAGAGACGACTTCCCAGGCCGGGCAACTGCCAGACTTATGATGGTAAGATAATAATACAGTAATGGCCATGGTTGGCTGCCGGGTCCCTGAAGCCGAATGTCGTGCATTTGACGCGAGCAATCGCGCAACGATGAGCAGTGAGCACCGTCACCACCACCGTACAGACTCCAAGTGTTCGTACGTAGTAGCTACTGCACCAATGGCAGGGCAGGGGCAAGAAAATAGGGGGAAGCGGGCGCGGGAAAGGGGAACCTACTGGCCATGTCGCATTCTTTCCCGCCAACAGAACACACTCAGCCGTCCTAAACACCACCACCAGACTCAAACCCGAAGGAAACAGCTCGAAGATTCTCGTCTGCCCATTTCCAGCCTTAAAACTGAATATCAGCTACGAGTACGGTACGGTCCTCGACCGTGGAGAAGCCTGCAACCAAGGCGAAACAACCGCCCACTGGACAATTGATCTTCAGACGGCTGTCGGGGAGTGGGCTAGAATCTAGCGGGCAAGATGGTGGTGCCACAGCAGATAGATGCAGGAACAAAGACGGTTCGCGATGTACAGTACCTGCACGAAAGCCCCGAAACCTACGTACAGATATCGATGTTCAGCTGCTGTCAACGGCCGCCTTCTACCCCTATCCAACCATGGCAGTCTGCGATGCGCATGCAGATGAGGATTCCGCGATGGACAGCAACAGCGTGGCCGGAGACTTCTTCTCCACCCCGTCCGCGCCGGCGATCAATCGTCAAGGAAACAACTCCTTTTTCGTCCGGAATGTTTCAATATCCCACGTTTTCAAGGCCCATTCCAAGGTTTTGGCCCTTTGGCCCTCCAAATTCTCCGACTCCGTCTCCACCACTGAGAGAAGTCCCACGTGCGCGGACCCCACACACACACTTTGGCAAGACTCGCAGCCATGGTCAGATACTAACTAAGTACCGGTACTTCGTACATTCTCCCTTGATGATTCGACTATAAACGTTTCAGCCTCATCCTCTGCGACGTGGAAAATGGTCTTCCGTTTGAAGAAGCGAAGCGAGAATCGAGCATTTCGATTCTAGCAGGTATTCGGGGCCACTTTATCATTTTCTCTGAATTGGGAAAAAGAACACGCAGGAAACTGGCTCTATTGTTTAGACCAGTTCTTAAACCAGTTTTCTACGAACCTGTTTAGGTAAGATACTTTCTTGATTTCTTGCTTTCTCTCAAGCCTTTTCGGTTTTTGGCCTTCTATAACCCTTTGCCGTCTCAGCCGTCTACTTGAGGTATTGCTCACATAAAATCGAGAGAAGTATTGGTCTATCAACTGATCACATTCTGCTCTATTGCGAGGGTTACTACGTTAATTGGTTTATAAGCCCACCTTCTCCCACCTTCTATCTTCTGTTTTTAAGCTTATTGTGTCAGACCGGCAAGAGACATTGGGGTCTGAATGGGACAGTTCTCCCGTTTTCAGGACCTCTCCCATTTTGAGCTTCATTGTCCCAGATTGTCAGAGAGAATTGAGATTATTACGAGAGTAAGGGTGGGCTTGTAAACCAATTGCTACGGTATACTATTACCAAACAATGCTTGGTGGACAACTGTTACGGCCTCTAAGGGTTCCTTATGGAGGCAATATTCGCTGCAAACCCGGGACGCAATTACAGGATCACTGCACGTTTTGCCCTCTTTTAATTCCTCACTATCCAATACAAAACTCCCGACAGGATTCGAGGTACCAAAGTATTCACGGTGAGCAAGTCTCTTACATAGCGTAGGAAACTGTTGGTGAGACCATGTAAATGGTGGACTAATGCTGCACCAAGTTATTTGAAAGTTATGGTAGTACAAACCAATAAACTTGTCACTTAAATAAGGGGAAACCATACCTAGGTACCTAGGTACCCACGGTACCTTTATGAAGCTCATGCATAGCGAGTGTTCCTGCTTGAGTTTGTCAAAGCAGTCGTGGCAGGCTCAGGCAGTCAAGGCACACTCGGAAGAGGGTCATCCCTGCGCCTATTACATCATGAACGGCCTCGGGGAATAGACAACAGACCCGAAAGGCACAAAGACCATCAACAGTTTAATTATTACACCCGTTGGCAACCACTTGCACTCTTCTCGCAAGGGAGACGCGGCGCACGATTCGGCACTTGTTTACTGTGCAGTCAATAGTGCAACACTACGAGGACTGTACAACGGCCGCTCCCGGCAGTCGAAATAGCTTTGAAATTGCCAGAGCGGCGCAACGCCTGTGCAGTCTCGACACTTGTAGCGCAGTTCCAGCAGTTCCGAGACTTTTCGCCAACTGGAAGGAAAAGAATGGGTCGTCTGTTCTTGCGACGTCGATACAAAACCTAGCCCAGGCTACTCGTGATCATTAATACATTCTGGTTTACCTACCTTTGTATCTTATCACGATACCCGTATCGCCGCCTTCGCCATTCTAGTTTCTCAATCAAGGCGCGTGCGAAAGAGCAACGTCTCGACATCTTCTCGCCGTGTACACCACCCCCACCACGCTTTCCCAGCAACGTCAGACCCTTAAAGCCTTGGATAACTTGCCCCGTGTGATAACTACCCCTCCTCGCCCTCTACCGTTCCCCGCGGCGAGCGCGAGCGCGTGAACACCATGTCATAGTTGAACCCGAAGGATCCGACCAAAAGGACTTGATATAAAAAGAACACCGGGAAACGTGGTATAGCCTGCTATAGCGTGGAGCGCGACCGACGCCGTCTGCAAAATTCAGCCTTGTGTCGATCCTTGGTCATCCCTCATTTTGCCTCCAACTCAGCTGCCTAGTATTTATGAGGTAAGCTTATAGAGCATTAGTTTGCTTAACTGATCAATCTTGACATGACTCTTGGTGACACTAAATTGAACCTGTTGCTCACAACCTCATAGAACGTATCAATATCTACAGAGGCATCCTGTAACCGTTCAATTCATACCTTCGCCTTCGGAGGATCACACCGCCTCTCCCACTTGTACTTGACGCTGTACAACATCTTCCAAGAATCATTGCGAAACCCCAAACTGTTCGAACCACGAGTTACTGAAAAAATTTCCAAACCCTCGCAATGGCTCGGTCTTCCTCTGCGAGGGAAACTCCAATTCCCGCCAAACCGCCGTCGCCCATTGATGAGGCACCACAGCTTGTTGGAAAATTAAATGCAAATAGCATTGCTAGTCTCAAAATTGGCAACATGTCTACCACAAGTTTCACCTCCAAGCCCCATTCATTGAAGGATGCGCTCGAGACCTTTGCACCACACCTGCAAGGCACGCCATCGGAAAGCGGCAGTGAAGAGGACTATGATGCCTTAAGGCTTGATCATACCGCTATCATGGAGGGGGGTAAAGGTGGTGGTATAAAAACAGAAAATGAGCACCAGGAGAAACGGCCTACGAGACAAGGACCTGGATATGCAAAGCTAAAGAGCATCCCCGTTATTCTCAACAAATTAGAGGGTACAGGCAAGTATATTTTAACTGCAGACGATGAGGCCCTCAGAGAAATTTTGAAAGAAGTCGTGGAAAGGGTATGTATACCCGGTTGATGTTCATATCAGCTGCTGATATTTTGCAGGAGAAAAATCCCAGCCCGAGAAAGAGCAAATTTAGTGAAAAATTATTTACGAGGCGCTTCACCGTCTTTGATTCACGAAACCCGCATAGTGCTGGAAGTATTTTCCATGGATTCTTTAATCTCTTCTGGCTTGGTGTGGCGATCTTCATGCTGCAACTATTTCTAGAAAATTACCAAAAGTACGGAAGTATCCTTGGAGGGAACGAGATTATGAAGATGATGTTCCGTCGAGATGTCGCGGTTTTAATATTTTCGACCTTCGCAGCGAGTTTATCATCAATTTTTGGATTGATTTTACAAAAACTCATACTACATAATGTGTTTAGCTGGAACGGAGCAGGTTGGATTATTCAAAGCGTACGTTCGCCTTACAAAATTCTACTCGGCTAGGAATCTGAACCTGACTTCACTACAGACGTGGGAAATTTTGTTTCTTGCAGGCGTCATTCTATTGACCTTTTTCCGAGAATGGCCTTGGAGTCACTCAATCTTTTTTACTCTTATATCTCTGACGCTACTCATGAAACAACATAGGTAAGTCTTCATAGAAAACTCTGTACACCATCAATCTTTGCGTGGTAATTTACTAACATATTGCAAACACTAGTTATGCGTTTTGTAAGTCTTAAAACTCCTCACTATTCTGTAGCTCCGCTGATTATAGTGCAAAGACAATGGAAGCCTCTCGGAAATTTACAGGATGCGGTCTAAGCTGGTGCGCAAATTAAAGCAGCTAGACAAGATTGTCCCGAGTGATACACCATCAGACACCAATCCTCCAGTATCCTCTCTCTCGACTTCCTATCTCAACGACCGGCCTAGTGCTACAAACTACACCCAACGTCGAAGCTCGCGGGGGAATATCAATACCAGCGGCTCGAGCATCAGCAAGATCGCCGCAGCTATCGAGTCTGGAGAACCACTCGATCTCAACCAGGTGCAGATGTTTGAACGCATGATTAAATGGGAAATCGATGCATTGACCGAAGACCTCAAAGGCAAATGCACCAATACCGACAACCATTACCCAAACAACTTGACAGTCTTCAATTTGGCGGATTTCGTGGTTCTACCAACGCTGTGTTACGAATTGGAATACCCTCGATCGGATAGCATCAATTGGTCATATGCTCTAGAAAAAGCTGTGGCAACTCTAGGCATCCTTGCTATCATGAATATCCTTTCACAGGCTCGTATCTACCCCGTTGTTGTAAGGACAGTTGAGATGAGAGAAACGATGGCCATTGGCGAACGCTTGAAAGAGTTTCCTTTTATTGTAAACGAGTTGGTCTTTCCGTTTATCATGGAGTACTTGATGGTAATTTAATAACCCCGCTGATTACTCTTCTGATATGCTAATGGACTTTTAGACTTGGTATGTCATCTGGGAATGCGTTCTCAACTTCATCGCCGAACTTACGCGTTTTGCTGATCGGTAAGTTCCCTCCCTAGTTGACCAGTGCCTAAGAAAGTCCCTTCTTATTACATCCAACTAACATCGCAATCAAGGGGCTTCTGCAACGACTGGTGGAACGCCTCATCCTTCGAAAACTACGCCCGAGACTGGAACCGCCCCGTGCACCTCTTCCTGCTCCGCCACGTCTACAACTCCTCCATCTCCGCCATGAAAGTCAGCAAGTACACGGCAACCCTCATCACCTTCTTCCTCAGCGCCGTCCTGCACGAGATGCTCATGATGATCCTCTTCCATCGCGTCCGGGGCTACCTCTTAATTTTGCAGCTGAGTCAACTGCCCCTGATTAGCCTGGCCAGGACGAAGTTTATGAAGCAGAGACCCGTGGCCGGGAATTTGTTGTTGTGGACTGGCCTTTTGACTGGTAAGTTCTTGATGAAGGGGAGGGGGATGAGGCTAATGTGTGACCGTAGGACCGAGTTTGTTGTGTAGTCTATATCTGGTCATTTAGACGCGTACGGGCAGCATACCTCTAACAAACTGTGCGTGATTACACGCTATCTGTACTCCTATTCAGAAAAAAGACTTTATACATTTTGCATATCCATACATCTCCTCACTATCTATCATAGAAAAAATAGAGATACCAACTAGGCTGGGACGGTGGCATTCTTAATTCTCTGGTGTTGGAAAGGGGCGGTTAGGTTAGGTTTGGGGTTGTAATTTTACGGTGATATACCTTGAGACAAATTGGGATGGGTACGGACTGATGATAGAGTTGAATTCTGAGAATGTACTTAGCTTTTTGTACAGTCCTTATATGTATAATTATACTCATCCAAACTTCTCCCGCTTCAGAAATCATTGTGTTAAGCGATCTGAGAGAATTGAGATTAGAATGGGAGCGGGTTGGACTTGTAGATAAATTGATATGGTAGAAGCGTATTCTGATTATATTCTCAACCAGTTCTAAGGGTTTCCTTAGTTTAAAGTTAGCGCTTTGTGAGGATATATTCTCAGTAAACCGAGTATGAATATCGTCGTGCTCATCTTATGAAACAGTTCACCCTCTGAAATCGACTCCTCCTTCTCAACTTATATATATCCCGTCTTTTTTCAACAACCCAAACTCCTTCTCTCCAACCCGGCCATACCACATCCCCTTTCCCATCCTCCCCTCAAACTCCTGACAAATTGTCATTGCGTTTTGCATCTCCGCATCATTCCAAAACTGTAGGCGCTCGTCCTTATGCTCAATCGAGTAGATAGCCTTTCGACGGAGTATCATGAATAGGGGAGGTCAGATTTAGGCGAGGCCATATGCTCAACACTTGGTAGCGTGCAAATGGGCAGAAATATGCACACTGGTGCAAGCCAGTGAAGCCTCATGAAGAAAATATGCATAATCTACGGTTCTTCGACTTCGAAGCACGTACGAAGTAGTTCAATTGATAGTTCCGCCCAGCCATTGCTCCATTTGTTGCTATGATAACACTTCCTTGCAACCAGCGGGTCGGAGAAAACTGCATTTCCGTATGAATTGTACAAAAAGCCGAAAATATCTCGATGATACCAAGGTAAAGTTGAAAATGCCGAAGAAATAGGTGCTGGTGAATATGCTTATTTGAATTGTTGTAACGGAAAATAGAAAAGTCAACAGGTAGAAAGCTCAGCCAGCAGACTGCTTGCAGAATGAAAGAACACTCAACTCGTTTGCCCCTATTTCCTTTTCCTCAGTACGCGCAGCGATTAATATATTTTTTCGAACAATCATCAGTTGGGAAATTAAATGTGCTGGAGTTGACTTCTTCTAAAACATGCCCAATGACGTAGCCTGAAATCATGGCTGATTCGAAGCCTTCACCGTTGATGCGTGCCAGTTTTGGGGAAAGACTCCCCCAACCAATTTCAATGTAGTCGACTCAAGGTCGCAGAAGTACATTACATCGCCATCAAGATCCGCAATTCAGAGTTGAAGTCTGTAGAACTTCCAAAAAGACACGAAGCACAACCTACATCCCAGTCCCGCGGCGGGGGAGTTTATAGTGTTGCGGGGGTACTACGGCGGGGACGGATCGCGTAAGGACCTCCGGCTTCCAGCAAAGCATCAGAGAGACAGTGAGAGTTTCGTTGGGATCCAGCTTCTGACATTCGGAATTTTTGGGGGCTTATGAAGCTGCACCGCATCCTCTTGTCCTCCTCTGATCCTTTCAACACCAACACATTGGCTGGATATCTCAAAAACTTCGCGCAGCACGCCAAACGGCACGTTCCTGACGGATTCCTACCAAAAACGACAGCTTCACTAGACTGGGCGAAGACACAGGGCGTGGCCAGTCGATTTGACTGCCAGGCCCGGAACATGGATGCCCCTGATGCCAAATCCGAAAAGGTAGAGAAGTCCTACCTCTCTGCCGCTGTCGAATCGATTTCTCCCTGGGGCGGTTCTCGATCGTCGACTCCGAAACCCACTTCCCTCAATAGCCCAGGGGAAGGCTCTGGCTTGAAGAACCAGCATGGAGGAGATTATACAACACAGCAACATTGGCATGGACTAAGGTTGAATGATTACCCGCCGGATTGTAAGTCTTTCACGGGGGTTTAGCTGCAATAGCAGCACGTTTTGGCACAAGGCAGACTATATCTGCCCCTCAATCCCTGGTTGAGTGGTGGTTGAACTAAGAGTTATGCTAATACCACTCTAGGTCCCCCTTTGCATGCGAGATGGTTCTATGCGGTAGATGTAAGTTTGGCAAATTCAACATCTTTCTCTATTTCTGCTGGGTGTAAGCAACAAGCTGACAGTTCAATTTACAGGTGCCCAAGCGAAAACCAAAATTACTGAACCTCAATGTTGAAGACAAAGACACCAAACCTGCACCTCCGCCGAAGAAATTCGTTGCATTTTCCAGACATGATTCGCGGGCTATAGAAGCAACGTATCAGAAGCTTTCGGACGACCACCATGATGGAAGAAAGGAAGATAGTCGAGATGATTATGACATATCTAGTGGGGGTAGAAATGCTGGCAGAAAATCCAATACCGGGGCAAACAATACAAGCCAGGAGGGTAATCAAGGAGTGAGAGTTCCTGTGCACGAAGATTTCCTCTTCGACGTGGATATTGAGAGTAGAGAACTTGCGCCAGTGTACTGGTTAGGGCCAATATTTCAGGTCACTCGAGGTACATGGTTTTACGATGATGGCAAGGCATGCGACGAGAACCTAGCATCTCAATTAGAGCAGGGCTATTTGAAGATTAAACCATTCCGCTATCCACCACCTCCAAATCCTAAATCCCGCCCGGCGTCGTTACGGCCTGGAGAAGAACCAAGATCTCTGGCGTTATCAGGGGCATTTCGAGACCGTTCGGGCTCTGGTGAAGTAACACCACAGAGTTCCATGGAGAATTTGAAAGTGCAGCCTCCTGTAGACCTTGGGGATGGACCAAAGTCCCCTGCCTCTCCGGTAGAAACCCCCAAAACTTATCGTCTTTTTGGTACATACATGAACAGCATTGTAACATATCAAGACTCAACTGTCGCTTGTAGGTCTAATCTAATAAAATCTTCAAAGCTTGAAACAGCTTTGCAGGAATATTGCTGACGGGCGAATTTTAGGGCTTTCTGTGGATAGTATAATGTCTAGGGTTAGTTCTACAGTTTACTCGAGGTTTGCTGGAGGTGGTTATATGGGTGGCGTTAAGCTCACTCGAGGATATTCTGAGTCCCGAAAGGCCAAGGATACAACTCCATCTAAAGCTCCATCTACGCCTACCAGTGCGGCGGCCCCCGACCCAAGTAACGTTCCACCTGGACTTCAGCTCGATGAGCGACAACAAAAACTGCTCAAGCGTAGATCTGCACCTCCTAGTACTACCCAGCCTGAGGACCCTCAGACCAAAGCTGTTCGTGACACTGTTGAGGCCACTATAGGATTGGACGACCAAGCGGAGCGAATGCGAAAACGTGACGAGTCTATGATGGAGAATGACTATAATGACCGAGATGGAGAAAAGCAAGATCGAGAGATCGATCATCTAATTCTGGTTACTCATGGAATCGGGCAGCGTTTGGGAATGAGGTAAATATTCCATGGTTTGGTTGAATTGTTCACGTTAAGTAACCTTCTTAGAACCGAGAGCGTAAACTTCATCGGCGACTGTAATGTCTTGCGCCAAACCATCAAAAATGTCTACAATGGATCAGCTGATCTACAAGCTCTTAATGCAGAGATAGATAAGTTGCCAAAAAATTGTAGAGTGCAGGTCCTTCCGGTCTGCTGGCGGCACCTTCTTGACTTTCCCAAGAAGAGGCCAAATAGAAAGGAGCACGATCTTGGGGATGCTGAAACCAATGAGGACGAATACCCTAGCCTAGAGGATATTACTATTGAAGGAGGTTGGTATTCTGTGTCTATTTTACGCTCTTTGCTAATCATTTCTAGTTCCGTTCGTGCGCAGTCTCATAACTGATTTAGCACTCGACATCTTACTCTACCAGAGTGCTTACCGTGAGCATATCATGACTTCCGTGTTGAATGAATGCAACAGAATCTTTGCATTGTTCAAAGAGCGTCACCCCGGTTTCAACGGCAAAGTTCATCTAATGGGACATTCGTTGGGATCTGCCATTCTCCATGATTTGCTGTGCCGGCAGAGCGAAACGCCCAATGGACTTAAACCTTTCCAAAGACGCGACAGAAATCGCGTATCGGGCATCACAAGGGCTCCAACCAACCAAATGGGATTCGACTTCGACGTCGAGGACTTCTATTGCCTGGGTTCCCCTATTGGCCTTTTCCAGGTGAGTTATACTTAGGATTGGGATCTATTCACTATCATTAAACGACTCCTTTCTACTTTCAATCGAAAATTTGCTAATTGACGTCTTTTTAGATGCTCAAAGGGCGAACCATTATGGCAAGACATAGCAAGGAAGCTGTAGTTGCCGAATCGCCAATGGATCCTGAATACATGCAAGATCCTTTTCTTGGTGCGAGTTCAACAACAGGCGGCTTTTCTAATGGCGATAACGTATCCACCGTTACCGGCCTTCCGCTTACCATATCTTCACCAAAGGTTGCACAGCTATACAATATCTTCCATCCTTCGGATCCCATAGCATATCGCCTTGAGCCCTTGATTGCACCATCGATGGCATCTATGAAACCGCAATTGCTACCATACACAAGAAATACACTGTCCGCGTCGGTTAGCGGAATTGGTCAGAAGGTCGGTCAAAGCTTTAGTGGACTCTGGTCTAGCTTAAGTTCTGGAATCGCAAGCAGCATTTTGAATCGCAGTTTAGGCCTTACTAACGAGGACGTCGCAAACATGGCGACTGCCCCAAGTACTCAAGGAAGAAGCGCTTCACAGTCAGTTGGAGCCGGGACAAACATCTCGGGAGGGGGTGTTATTAGTCCGCCTGGATTGCAGCGCGAGAATACCATAGAGAAGAAACTGCAATTGGCTGAGGAGACAGCTGCCGCTGATAGGGACGGAAGTGGTGGTGTTGCGCCCACTTTTATTGACGACGAAATAGAGACTCTTTATGCGAATTTCCAGAAAGACTCAAAGAGCCGCCATGAGCAAATTGGGTCCGAGGCAGAATGGAACGAGGCCGAGGCAAAGGGAAAGAAGTTGAAACGAGATGAGATGAAAGTTCGGTCATTGAACAAGAATGGACGGGTTGACTATTCGATCCAGGAGAGCGTCCTCGATTTCAACCCGATAAAGTATGTTATCCTTCTACACTCTCAAGCAGTCCAAGTATGCTAACCAAAGACAGCACCATCGCAAGTCATCTGAGTTACTGGGCCGACGAAGACGTGAGCCATTTCGTCATGTCTCAATTACTTTCACGAAATCGTCCTTCATCACGGGCAGCTAGCACTCATGTTAAGAAATAGAAGGCGAAATAGACGGAAGGCAGACATGGAGTCGGGGGTTTTTGGGGCGCGTTTGCATAGATCTAGAGTCAGAAAATCAGGGTAAGTTTATCAAGATAGATTGCTAGGACTAGGGTTGGCTTTTTTTGGATTCGGGATGCAGATTCACTTGGGGCGGCAATGGTATGCGCATTCTTTGGGTTGCAGCACGGATGTATCGGTAACTAGAATTTTCGTGCGTTTGATGATGGGACTCGCTACGCCACTCTGATCATCGAGAGCAAATGCAGTTTTTATGCTTGCTGGCGCAAGTGCACTCCTTTTTTGACTTTGAAAGTGCGAGTGATACGTTTCGCCGTATATTGAAATGCGACAAGGGAAAGGTAGGAGAGGGAAACAAGTGAATATTACAGTTGAAATACGCTGATAGCGTAGCAATTTAACTACAAGTCCAACCCGTTCCCGTTTTGATCTCAAGTCTCTCAGATGGTCTAGTACAATGAGGTCCGAAGCGGGGGATATAAGGGCTAGGGGTTTCAACAACTGGATGTGTTTCAAGTGAATTGTATGACAGAACATCCTATAGTACGAAACTGAATGCGAGATTTCGTGTCAAGTTTTGGTGTAAATTAGCATCGATGATTATATCATAAAACTGTACAATCACCCTTCCCTCGCATCCTCCCTCCCCACAGGTAAAACAACCAAACCCCTCCTCTCCATCACCTGCCACTGTTTAATCTTCAACAAGCCGTAAAGCATCTTCAACGCCGGAGCCTCGACGCCCAATCGCTCTGCCTCTCTCATCGGTTCGCCTATGAGATTCTCGAACTCGATGGGGTTTCCCTGTTATGATATGTTATTTTTGAAATTCATAGTGTGGGTGAGATGTGAAAAGGGGGAAAATGTGGAATTGAGGGGTTCTTTACCTTTTCGATATCTTGCTGCATGCTAGGTTTGAAATATGTATCCCACGGATCACAATCTATCATCTCGTCAATCACGCTTTCGGGTAATGAGTAGCCGGCTTTCTGAGCTATGCGAAGGATTTCTGACATTAGGGGTCTAGTGAGATATCAATCAGTATCAGTATTTCCTACCCCGTGGTTTTCTTCTCGTTGCGGAATTACACGAAAAATACCGTAGTGGTAATTGGTTTACAAGACCGCCCCTTCTCTCCCATTTTGACTTTCAGAGCGAATTGAGGTTGGAATGATTTCTAGGATCCCTTTTATTTGAATCCTCATTGCGATAGGATGTTTGCGATAATGAAGGCTAAAATGGTAAAGAGGGGGGGGGGGATTTCACAAAACTGCAAGAAAGCAATGGGATACAAATACATACCTAATCACCTCCCTAACCGCAAACCCCACCATACGCATTCGACTAGTATCCATACCAGTAATCGCACACGCTCCATTATAACTCGCATTATAAACCAATTTTCTCCACCTTCCCAAGCCCACATTCTCTTCATACCTACAACTCACCTTCCCAGACAAACTATAGAGTCTAACAAATTCTTTTGCTGCTTCGATAGCTCTTTCCTTACCCCTAGAATCCTCAGGTTTGGCGTTTGTGAAAGGTCCAACGAAAGTTCGATCTCGATCGTCATGGAGGATAACCCCCGGAGCCGTCTCCATCGCTCCAATAAGCGAGATACCCGATAGTATCGGGGTTCCCGGATAGAGCGCGAAGAAGGGTTTCTCGATATTGATTCCGTTTTGGATGAGCAGAATACTCGTGTGTTCAGGAGTGACGGCTGGGAAGATAAGTTCTGCGGCCGTGGGCGGGATGTCTGGTATATTTTTTGTCGTCAGGATGATGATATCGAATGGAGGTAGTTTTTCTGCTTTGACGTCTGGGATTTTCTTGATGACTGAAGGGGTTTATGTTAGTGTTGAGAAAGGGGAAAGGGGAGGGGTGGCTTGCTATGTGTAGGTTTCCAACCCGTGATATCCCCGTGATCTATCGAAGTAATCGTAAACCCCTGCTCTTTCACAACATCATGATTCGATCTCAAAACTGCCGTTACCGTCGCTGAACCGCCAATCTCGAGGTTATAAGCTGCCATGGTACCGACGCCTCCAGCGCCTACTAGGAGGATATTGGACTTTTTGGACATGCTTGCGGATGCTGCGCCAAGGAGATTATCTGATTATCTTCCTGTTAACCTGGCCTACTTTTTAGTTCAGGCGGGAAAGTTGGAATGGAATGGATGAGAGGTGTTTATGACCGTTTGTAGATGTGAACAGGGAGAGGGCATGGGAAGAGTGGGATGTGAGATGTGCTGTAACTCTGTACGATGATGCTAAGCGAGATAATCCGAATTTTGATAGCATAGGTATCTATCCATAGATCATCTTGAAATTTTTATGAAGTTGTCATCCTAGTGACACGCAAGACCCTCAGGAAATACCGACTGCTTCGCAGAAGCATCTTAGGAAGTCTTCTCTAATCGTATTATGGTAGCGTATAGAAGATGAGGGAAATTTTCTGCTCACTGGCTCAGAATACAATGTTGATGTAGTACGATGCTCTTCAAGAACACTGCGTCTTGTCTTGCTAAATTTCATTAGGTAGCATGCCGCAAAGAGCACTGGGGTAAAAAGGCCCTCCGAAGATAAGAAAGATTTCGATTTCGTAATGAACAGTGACTCTTGTCGCCATGTACAATCTCGCAAATATCTATCTGATGCAAGTAAATATAACAGTACAATGGCTGAGTTATGTCTTTGTAACAAATGCCAAACTCCTACCGCAATGGATCAACAAAACCTAAGCCGTCTTCTTGTCCTTTTTCTGCTTTTTGGTCTTCTTCTCCGGTACCTCAACAGTAGCCACATCAGCTGGAGAATCAGCAGCCTCAACAGCCGCTTTCACCTTCTTGGACTTCTTCTTGGGTTTCTCGGATTCCTCAACAACTGGGCTTGGATCTTCTGCAACTACCTCCTCAGCTTCTTTCGCGACCTTAGCTTTCTTCTCTTTCTTTTTTGGCTTAGCTGCCTCTTCTTCGACTGGCGCAGCAGCCTCCACAGCTTCCGCAATAGCCTCGGCCTTGACCTTGGACTTCTTTGGCTTCTTTTCTTTCTTGGGCTTAGCCGACTGTTCTTCAACTGGTACAGTAGCCTCTTCAACAACAACCTCAGTAACCTCAACCTTGGCCTTCTTCTCTTTCTTCTCTTTCTTCTTTGGCTTCGCTGCATTTTCTTCAATTGGCACAGCAGCCTCCTCAACTACCTCCTCAGCAACCTCAGCCTTGACCTTCTTTGACTTCTTCTCCTTCTTGGGCTTACTTGACTCTTCCACAACCGGGAGAATAGCTTCAACGGTTTCGACTTCGGTCTTGGCAGATTTGACTTTCTTCGTTGATTTTGTTGGCTTTTCTACCGCTGGAGAGTCTTCGATTGCGGCGGGTTCTATGGCCTTTGTCTCTGTGGCATCCTGCTCAATCGCTGGAGTTTCAACATGGATCTTCGCCAATCCCTTTGCAGACTTGAGCTTCGGTGCCTCAAATTCGTAACCAATTGCCTTCAACTTTTCTGCATTCTCCTTTCGCTTAGCTTCCTCCACCTCGATCCGCTTAGCCCAGACCTCTTCAGTAGCGCCCTGTTTTAACTTCTTTCCTTCAATTTTGTTCCACGGCACCTTTTTGAATCTCTTGTTGGCACCCTTGAATGTGTTTTCTGGAACTTGCTCTTCTGGAACTAACTTGACTTTCAGGATGTGACCAAACAGGAGGTAGTTGTCCATTGTCTTAGCAACAATTTCTGCGACTGCCGAGGACTCGAATTGGATGAAGCCGTAATGTTTGCTGGCGCCACTTTGACGGTTGCGGGACAGGCGAAGCTTGAGGATAGTGCCGAATTGCTTGAAATATTCTCGCATCTCATGTTCGTAGAAACCGTGAGGAATTCGCCCAACGTAAAGGACACCAGGCTTCTCTTCCTCCGCGGCTTCAGCGGCCAACTTGAGCTTCTTTTGTTGACTTTTGCTAAGTTTGACCTTAGGAACCTCCTGGCCAGGCTCCAAACCAACGTCCATTACCTCATCCTCGTCTCCTTCGCTCTCGAAGCCTTTGAGGAGAGCTTCAGTTTGGTCATCAATCTCGGAATTATTGCCCTCGTCTTCCTCCTCTACCTCCACCGCGTCGGCGTCAGAAACCTCCGGTTCGGGTTCGACCTCCTTTTCAACCTTCTTTGTAGAGCGCGATGCTTTCTTCGTCGCTTTTGCAGGCTTCGAATCGCCGTTGATCTTGATTTCGATATCGTCCTCTTGGTTGGGCGTCTCGATTACGGCCTTGGAGGCTTTCTTCGATTTTTTGATCTCAGAAACGCCAGCATCTTCGGTAGCTAAGTTGAAAGATGCAGTTAGAGAATATGCTTGAATACAAATGGATGCGCTTGGCAATACCTTTGCGCTTCTTCGCGGGAGCTCCAGCTTCAACCTTCTTAACCTTCTTGATTTTCTCCCCGCCTTCCGTCACGGAAGCTATATGGTGGTTAGAACCAATCAATCTGAAATCGCGGATGCTTGAATTTAAGGTCAACATACCTTTGCGCTTCTTGGTTTCGATGTCCTTAACCATTGTGTCTGTCGTGAAGGTTGTAGTTGGGTTTGTGGGGTGCGATTGCATTTCAAGGTTCGAGGGAACTTTTTTAAGAAAATTTTGGGCTCACCGCCTTCGGCCCGCTTAAACTGCACCGTATCGGCGGGAGTCAACAAGAACACGACGACCAGTGAATTGATTTGTTGCGACCGTTTAAAAATAAAAAACTTAATCTACGTACATTTTCTCTTTTCGTTACTTGGAAAATGCGGTCTAATTACAGTCTTTGTCTCTCATGTCATTCCATCCCACACGTTTGCTACCATGTTTGCTTGTAAGGACTCGCAGAGCAAAGTGTTTCCAGCTCACAAACCAGATCTAGTATCATGTTTTGAAATTGTTAGACTCTCAGGGTATTTCTATCTTCTCGATCGAAACTGCGATTGTTTCGTGCCGAGCGAGTTTTATCACAACACTACTAGACTCTGATAACCCAATGAGAATGTTAGGGGACTGATTAATTTTGATATAGCGGTGGCCAGATTGCCCCAGAAAAGAAATTGAGGATTGCATAGACTGCAAGTACCATAGCAAGAGAAGATACGTACCTGGATATTTATATTTGACCGGAGAAGAAGAACGCAGCCATTTGTACGCTTACGTTTTGATGGAGGACTAGCTCTTGAAAAGCCGGAAGAAAAAAACCCAAAACAAAACAAAATAAAATGAGATTGAAAAGGAGATTAAGCATGAAAAAACGGATTGAAAAAAGACTTACATTACAATAGACTTTTTATTCGCAGCAGACGCCGTTCTCGTGCCTGTTTCGCCAGGGAGGGATTGGAAAATTGGAACCTTGAAATAACGAGGCGCGGCACGTGATAGGATAAAAGCACTGACCTGGGGAAGTAGCCGCCGCCGCTGCAGCTCTCTCTCAATCTTTGCAAGCAAAAAGTAGGCAAGAGAAACGACGTACCTTTGGACAATGACTTCCAACGGTAATGCCAACGCTTCTCACAAGGAGCTATGGGACGATTCCTTGCTCGTGGACTCCTGGAATGATGCCGTCGAAGAGTACAAGGTCAAACCTCCCCCTTCTCATTTACGCGTACCGAATACAGCTAATACCAACATAGCAATACCATAGCATCCACGCTCGAGGGGAAAAGGCGGAAGACGTGATTAGGGCACATGAAATGGCTCCCACCACCTCGCCTGTGTGAGGAATCTTCTCCTACATATATTTTTTTTCTTGAGCGTACAAGCTAATGTTGCCTGGCGAGCAGTGATGGTGGAAAAGGTGTGGCCGAAGAAGCAGATGAAGCACAAGCCGAGGAAAGTCCTGTTCATCACACAAATACCGCCGGCACGGAAGACTCGCAGGTAAGCATATCTTGCGGCTCAGATCTAAACTGGGCCTTCACCACTTGATCTGAAGATCGGATTTCTTGGCATGCGAAACAGTTTTCACACGATCCGTGACTGACGGCATGCAAATTCTAGGTGCAAAGCAACCCGGACGTACCAGACTCCTCCTCAACGGCCAATCACACCCGGCCACCTCCAGCCGCAAAGGGACCAGCACTGCCACAGCATCTCATCGGGCAAGGTGAGACAAACATCCGGCCTCGAGAAGTTCCTGGGGATTTACTGACGCGTGGGCCATTTCATGCAGTTCACGACGAGGGATTGAAGAATTTGCTGATGTCATGGTACTATGCTGGCTATTACACTGGACTTTATGAAGGCCAGCAGCAGGGGAAAAGTGGCGGAACGACGGAATAGGCTCCATAGGATCTCGCCAGGAGCCTTTTGCAACGAAGACCGTTTGGACCGTTTAGACCGTCTGATTACTGAGAATTGCCACTGCATCGGGCATAGCGTTGAGAGGTGTCACTGTCATCCCAATTTGATGTGATGGAAGGACATTGGAAAAGACTCTTTAACGAAGAAACAAAGCGCCCGAAGCTCGTTTCAACCCCGATGACGCTGAAGGAGCCGCCGTCGTCTTCAGCCATCTTCCTGTAGACGCCGCTCACGAAGTTCAGAGACCAACCAATAGTTCTACCACACCGAATACTTCGCTCAGCAGGCCAACATACAAAACACGACTTGCGTGGCTGGCCATACTAAGTAGCCTTGAACTGTGGTTGAGGTACATGCATGGAATACTGTAGTTTATGGTGTAATAATCATCAAATGGGAAACATATTCCGAAGGACGACCGAGTCACCGAGGCATGATGTTTGGACCGCCGATTGCTTTGATTTTGCACACCCATTATCCGACATCCTTCCGTGACCCGCCACCATCTTATCTTTTTCTTCACTTCTCTTCCGGCAAAACGTCCCAACTCTCAGTTGAACTCTATGGGCATGCCATCCGAATTCTATGACGTGAAAGAAGATGATATAGGTCAGGTTCATCCTAAGAGATGAGACGACGATTGAGACGATCCGACGTCGAGACGGGTCTGCTACAGACTCTCAAACGCGATGCGTCGGGGGGCCTCGCTTAAGCCTGTTGCACACCCACCAAACGACCTGTGCAGCGCAGCGACAGCTCCGCTTACTGGGTAGCCCTGTCCGCGGGGTCAGGCTCCACTGCACAAGCTTTTTTCACGGGGTCAGGGGGAGTTGGAGGAGCTCAAGAGTCTTTCGGGCCCACCAATGAAGAGGCTGAAGGGTCCTGCAGCCACTCCCACTCTCCTCCATCTCTCCTCCATCTCTCCCCTTTTGGGGCCCGTTTAACCTTACCCCATGCCCACCACGCGCTCCACCATCCACACCAAGCGCCCAGAACGCCACCATCATCGCTTCTCGTCCCGTTCTGTACTCCCCCCCCCCCTTCTCCCATCACGTTTGCCCTCACGTCCTTCCAGTCCCGTACCCAGGCCCCCTTTCCGGAGGAAGCGGTCTCCGAACACTGCACCTTTGGTACCCGGGCAGCATGTAGTCTGTTTCGTATCCAAGGGTATCGTAAGATGCAGGTGCTGAGCTGCCCTCAGCATCTGTGATACTACCCTTGAACATCCTTGGCCCATCCTGGATGGGACTTCTCTCCGTGTCCGGCCCTCCTGGCCTTCTCAATTTCATGCTCTGTTAAAAGTCTTCCATCTCCCCTCTGCCCAGACTTTTCTTTCTCCCTCTTCATTCGTCTTGCGTTGCTCTCAACACATTCATTCCGTTCTTTATTTCTACTTTCCCTTCAGCTTCCTATCATCTCGAGCAGGGCCTCGCAACTGGCTGCAACTGACAATCTTTCCGCTTACCACTCTACAACCAGCCAAGACAACTTTGATAGTTTAGCATCTCCGCAGCGCGGTTTTTATCCTTTTTAAATCCACCTACGACGCTTCGTCGACTATTCTAATATACCATCATCATGAGATTTTCATCCGTACTCGCACTTTGCGCTGCGCCATTGGCGTTAGCTGGCACTCTCGATATTGCTGCACCTATGGTCCAAAGGGAAGCATTGGAGGTATCAAGATCTGAATCTGCAGACAACAAAAAGGCCGCCCCCGCGCCTCCCAACAACAACAAGGACAACAACCAGAACAACAACCAGAATAACAACCAGAACGGAAACAATGTTGTTGTCATCAACCAGCAGGCTACCACCGTAGTGTCAAATGAGATCATCATTATTTGGGTTAACAATGGTGGTGGAGCTGCCACTCAGACGGTGGCAACTACACAAGCAGCAGCCGCAGCCGCAACACATGCCGTAAGTTTACTTCCAACGAATTCCTAAGAAAACTTGCTAACGGCATTGAAGGTTACTGTTGGTGGAACTGCTGGACTCGTGTATACCCCAAGTGAGCTTACAGCCGCAGTTGGAGATATGATTATCTTCACCTTCCAGAGTGCCAACCACACTGTCACCCAATCCGCTTTTACCACCCCATGTGAGGCACTTGCAGGTGGAATAACCTCAGGATTTATGCCAAATATCAACGACACTGTGGTTCCAGCTCCTCAGATGGCCATGCAAGTCACTGTCGCCACCCCAATTTGTGAGCGCACCCGTAAAACTTTATGAAGGAGCAATACTAACAAGTTCTAGGGTTTTACTGCCAGCAAAAGGGTCATTGCGGAAAGGGAATGGTCTTCTCCGTCAACCCAACTGCCAACAAGACCGCTGCCATGTTCCAACAGATGGCTATCGCACAGAATGGTACCGGAACCGCGTCTCCCATCACCGGTGGAGCAGCCAGCGCCGCCGCACCTCCAGCATCTGCAGTGGCCGCCGCCCCAGCTGCCTCAGCCGCTCCATCTGTTGCCAACGGCGCCGCAGCCGCCTCACCATCAATCTCCAGTGGCACTGGAACTGTCGACGCCAATGGTGCCTGCTCATGCTCTTGCCTGTGTGGTGTTGCCGCCTTCCCCAACGCAGCTGCACAGGGCATTGCTAGTTTCGGTGGCATGTCAGGTGCCATGCCAGCAGCTCTCCTCACAACATAAAAGCGCCAACACTCTACAGTTGCTCGTATTCATTTCTTACCCTCCTTTTCAACACCAATCCAAAAATCAACATCACGTTCAAAGGAAGAAGGATAGAAAGCGCTTTTCGGTTCGAAAAAGGAGACAGCCATTCACCGTGTCGCCGTTGAGAGGCTTGACGCAGGCTACGGCAGTTGGCGTTGGGCTTGGGACTGATGAGAGGGATGAATTGTAATTCCCCCCTTTTTTTATTTTATGGTATACATAGTCCGACTGGCTCGTATTTTCAGCGTGGATGGAATTAAGGAGGGAGTGCCGTATTTTAATAGTCCCGTTTTTCTAATAGGATACCTCTATTGCATTCCCGTTTGTTTATTCTTTTTGGTTATATTCGGCGTTTGAATATAAACGAGATGGGAACCCCATACTGTAGTGTATTTTTTTTTTCTTCTGTACGCATTTCTAGATAGACAATACCCATGAATTTTCTTTTTCAAATATCTTTTCTTCCTCGATGACTTATCCCTTCGATTGACTTCTTCACTTTGATTTCTCAACTTGTATGTACTGTATGACATAGCCAATACCATTTCCCTCCTAACCCAACATTCATCAATGCCCAACTACGGCTTCAACGCGACCCGAACTGCTTCGCCACTCTTGATCAGCGCCTACGCGATAACCCCTCAAACACGCCCGGCAATACGGATGAACTGGGGCCCCCTCGCTACATACCCACTTCCATAATGGGCCAACTTAAGCTTGAAATATGGGCGTTACGGAGCTCGCTTGGCGGGGGGGGGTCCACAAAACCCACCACCTCCTGACATCTCCACGGTAGTTAAGCTTGAAATATGGGCGCGTTTTACAGGCAGCAGAGAGGGGCGAGTTGGTTAAGCTTGAAATATGGGCTTGTTAGAAGCTAGTTACCAGCGATTTTTCATTCCCATTTTTCCTTTGCCGTGCCCGCTGAATTGAGTTGTGGAATTATGGAGCACATCGTACGATTCTATAGTCTTGTAATATGGAGCTCGTCTCTCCTCAAGCTTCACTCTCAAGATGATAAGGTTCCAGTACAAGAAGTAGTTTTTGGTAGGCTTGATATTCCAAAATTCAACTTCGGTGAGCTTGAAATATAAACAGCGCGTTCCCAGTTTCTTTCTGTTTTTCTTTCTTTCTGGGTAATGGATTGGCATCGTCTGATATATATTCTTGTTGGCTCTATAAACGCCAAGAGACAGCCTGGATACAAGCGAGATCTTGGTTCGTTTGACTTGAGGGCCGCCAAGTTTTGGCGTTTTCGTGGACTTCCTGATGCCATGAGTTGAGCTTGTGTGGATAACTCTCCTGTTTTTGGATATCTGGATGCGTGCGAGTAAACATGAAATATGAGATTTTATCCAAGTCTACTGCCGTAGAAATAGTGTTAGCATATATTTCCCCTCCTCTCAAGTAATCACACAAAAAATGCACTTTCTCACCTATTCACCTACTCATATTCTCATCTCTACTCCATTTCCCCCAACGAGAGTTTCCCAAATACAAGAAATGACTCCTGATAAAGACCCGAGAACTACAAATTCGTAAGTTCTCCCCTCTCCACATTGATATATCCCCCCTTCTTCAACTCCCAATCCCCAATCCTCAATCCCTAAACATCCCCCACGAATTCCACCTCCAGCTACTCTAGTTCCACTAACCTATGAGGAAACCAAAAACCATCACTATCAGCCGCCCATTTCAAACTTTCAAATTCGCCCGCTTATCCCCAAGTATACCACATACAAAAGGGCGAGGAAAGGGAAAAAGAACAATCCCTCTCTATATCTCATCCTTTCCTGACTGCAATCCAGTGTGCCTTCCATCTTATGTATTCGATTTCATCTTCACGGGTGGTGAAAACCGGGTAACTCAGTTGTGTAAGAAATTCCCCGGGTAAGCTACTGAGAATAGCACTTGACAGAAATTGGAAATCACGAAATCGCAGGGTAACTCAGTTGTGTAGGAATTCTCCGGGTAAGCTGCTGAGAATAACACCCGATGAAAATTTGAAAACCACGAAATCGCAGGGTAGTAACGACCCTCGAGCGAAGGTGCACGAATACTGTTTTTGATCACGGATATCATCAAAGGTATTTTCGTACTTGATCGATTTGAAATGGCCAATTTACAAGCAAGAAATCTTGTTCGCTTTTCGAAACTGGAGCATTGTCCTGTAGGAGAATTGTGTAGACGAGAGAATGATGATGCCATGCTGATCCTCTTCTTTATTACGAATAGTGTATTAAGATTATTGACTCCTACTAGTATTCCGTCGCCTGCACCATACCGACAAATATGCCTCTGTGCCCCTTTTTAGTTATCATTTGCTCATGCAATCCCCTGTACTTTGCCCAATATCCCAAGCCCGAAATTAAGGTACCATCTAACTCTCTTTCTCCTCTTCCCTCTCCTTTTCTCAACCAGCCCCCCTATTACATGCGCCTGTCCTTCACACGACTCCTTCCCGTGACGGTATAATAGGTGCTTTCTGCCGTACTCGTGGATGTACTCGTGGTCGTACTCGCCGCCGATGTTGCTGCACAACTGGCGCTACTTGGTAGTGGCGGGGTACCCGGAATGGTAACCTGTGAACAGAGATTCTGACCAAAAGCTACTGATGTTGCTTGGTCTGTTGCATTGCAAGATTGATAGATGCAACATGAGATGGCAGTGATGAAGGTTTGGTTCGTGCAGACGCAGGCTACATCGCGGGTGTCGCAACCTGCAAAGGTGGTATCGTCGGAATTGAAGTATGGTGTTGCGCAGGTTTGCTGGAGAGTCTGTTAGTTGCAAGATATAGGAGGAAAGTGAATCAAAGGGAAGGAGGAGCTTACTGCGCAAGCTGGGAGCTGTGATGGGAGAGATTGTGAGGTGATAAGCGGCACGAGGGCGAGGAGGAGGCTGAGTATAGAGGTCTTCATTTCGATGGGTAGTGAGTGGTATGAAGGTTTGCGAAAGAAGCTTGCTACTCAATGGCACGAGAAAAAAAGACAAACTGTAGGAACTCAGATGGACTTATCTTTAATAGAGCTCCGCAATTCCCCAGAAACCAGCCTCCCATTATGTCTGCAGTCAGCCCCGAACAATGATGGTGATCTCCATTTAGCCTGCTCAACCGACCTGCATGATGCAAAGAAAAATCTCGTATCTGCCAACTACGGCGATTGACTTCCTTCGACCGAGGCTGGAGAGTATCGGATTGGATGTACGACATGCAAGGCTATTAAGACCTGTTGGTCAACAAAGCTTGGCCAAGTGGCGAAGTACAAGTCTAGGTGCCGCTCAACAATATTGTTAGGGAGGAATCTCAATGGCGAAGTATCGAGAAAATTTTTCAACAAATGTTTGTAAAGACTGTAACCTCGGTTCTTGTTCAGGATGCAGCGGCTGAGATGCGGAGATACAAAAGCGTTGTGGCTTGATATTGAAAATTTCAGGCGAAAAGTCGTGTAACACCGTTGACAACTTACCGGAAACGAATACCTTGAGTCCCGGGTCTAGGAACGCCTTCGCGGCATCCCGAGGACAACTAGGTCAAGTAGTACCGGCCTGAAAGTTTTAGTGCTAAAGCAAAGTGTAAGTCTGAACATAGCTCATGGGATTGACCACCCCAGCAAATACATTCTCGTTTGAACAACCAACCTTCCTCGCGTTGGTGTTAACTTGACTCGAAATCGGTAGTTGATCCTCCACGGAAAATCTTTACCAAGTCCGGTGGCCATTATATCGAAGCCAGCCGCTTGCGTGGCCAGATATTGATCCGCCCTCAACCTCGGAAGTCCCTCTTAACAAGACGTGTTTGATAATATTTGTACGAACGGTGGTAACCGAACTAAACCAGACTTGACAGAATAAGCACGACAGCTGGAACGAGAAAAACACGGAGGAGAAACAAAGTATGCATAGTTAAACACAAGCAGATTATCCTTCGCCCCAACCGCTGGATATAAATCCTGCCTTCTGCAGTGCTGCTCCTCGTCGCACTATGAAGGTGCACATGTACAAAGATCAATCGCCGACAATCGACCCTATGACTCTCAGAATCCCAAAAATTTACTGTTATCCCGAGTTCCGGAGTTCTGCTTCTCGTCTGGAGTCGGGACAAAGGTATTTCGGGATACCTGGCAGACCAATTTGATGTGCATAGTTACATTTGAATCCTGGTATTGAGTACCATGTCTCGAGGATCATCTGGAAATGGCAGAGCGAAGCAAAAAAAGAAAGGATTCAGGAACAGGAACGGTGGAGAAAATTGAGCTCGACAAATGAACGAACTACGCTCGTCGTCTATGGCGTTATAAATTAGTCTTAGAGCCACGCGCCTGCCGTTTTTACCTCAATTCTCTCACATCGTCTGGCACAATGATGTCCAAAATGGTAGAGGATGGGCTTAGAAACCAATTGTTGCGACACGCTCATTTCTGATTGATCTCAAATATCCGCCAAAAGGAAGAAACCGTGTATTGAAATGATGGAGAAAAGTGTGTAGTGCGGATGGAGTGGCGTTGGTTCCGAGAAGGTCTGAAAGATGTCTAATTGCCAGGCACGGCCAGGTGGAAGAATTGGCTTGTGTCTTGGGATGCTTCGTCGTTCCTTCCATGCATCGACGATGACATCAGGGCAACCACAAAAATGAACCCAATTCAATATCGTAAGGGAATTCTAAGAATAGCACCCTGAGGTGAAATATCAAAAGGAAGAAGAAGGAAATGAACCAAGGATCTCAACTCTTACCTAATTCGTCGCGTCCAGTCGCGTAAACATTTTACCAAAGCTTCCCCAAAGCCACCACCAACCCAAATCGCAACCACATCACCAAACCGAAATGCATGGCCCTCCAGATTCCCCTCAGCCTAAAGCTAACGCAGCTCAAGCAACTGTGCGTCAAATGCGGCATCGCTACCAGCGGCACAAAGCCCATCGTCGCGCAACGTCTCTACGATGAAATCACCCGCAAAGTACCCATCCCCCCACCAAAAGGGAAAGGGAAAGAAAGCACCAAAACCAAAAGCCCAATTCGCATCCTCAGCATAGACATGGGAATCCGAAACCTAGCCTACTGTGTCTTAGATGTTCCCCAAATGAGCACCAGTATATCTTCCACTCCTGAGAAGAAAGACCTCCCAACAATCCGCTCCTGGCACCGCCTAGCCGTCTCCTCCGCCCCCGCAAGAACAATCACTCAAAGCCCCTATGACCTCTCCCCCGCCCTCCGAAAAGCCATAGAAAAAGAATCCTTCACGCCAGCGACGCTCTCCCTCACAGCCTACACCCTCCTGCGCACGCGTCTCCTCCTCGAGAAGCCCACACACATCCTCATCGAACGTCAGCGTTTCCGTAGTCACGGCTCAAAACACATTTTGGAGTGGACTATTAGAGTTAATATGTTTGAGTCGATTCTGCATGCGGTGTTGTGTACGCTGAAAGAGGAAGGGATTTGGAATGGGAGTGTGGAGGCTATTACCCCGGATAAGGTTGGTCCATTTTGGATTAACGGGGATGGTGATGGGGATGCGAAGGTTGTGGGGAAAGTTAGGACGTCGAAATTGACGAAGACGCAGAATAAAGGGGCGAAGATTGATTTGGTTAAGAGCTGGCTGGGGGATGGACGGATGGTTCAATTGGGCAATGCAGAGGTGGAAGGAATGGTGCGCGCGTATACAGAGAAGTGGAATAAAGCTCATGGAACCAGGACGATTGTGACCACCGATGATGGGGAGAAGATGGGCAAGTTGGATGATTTGGCAGATTCCTTATTACAAGGTATGGCATGGATTCAGTGGGAGGAGAATAAGAGGATTGCTCTCGAAGATGGTGTTGAGGCATTATTGGACCTCTAAGATTCTATCTACGACGAGTGCTTAACTCTTGTCCGACATATACCTCATTGGGTCTCATTCAGTATATGACCACAGCCGATTCAACGACTTTGTCAAATATTAGAAATATAGACAATATTTTGACGATGTTTCTGGCAACCGAAGATCCCTCCCCCCTAAGATGAATTGTATAGCCGGTCCAAGTTGCCGATTTCGAAAGTATGTGTTGTCTGTATTGAAGTTTATTTCACCCCCCCTTTATCATAAATATTGGGAAGCGAAACCAGCAGCAATTGCAATTGGGACCATGGCTATAATAGAATCAGGATCGAAGGTTCCTGCGCCACTTGTCGATGTAGAAGTTGAAGATGCCGAGGCACTAGAGCTCGTAGCTGTGGAAGAACCAGTAGCCTTTGCAGTAGCACTGCTGGAGTTGGTTGCGGTAGAACTGCACAGAAGTAAGCCCCTGGATTTAGCGAGAAATATGTATAAGCTTACCCAGAGTTGCTAGTTGCGTTAGCTGATCCAGTAGTAGTTGCGGAAGCGCTCGAAGTGGAGGAAGTGAAAGCTGACAACAAATTAATCCTGGAGCAATGCGGGGGAACAGGGTATGTTATCGACTAACTGATTGTAACTGATGCTGACGATAGACAAGTGGCAGCATATGCACTTTGGGCGGCGGAAAGGGAGTCTCCAGTGCACTTCGCGGTAATGTTTCCTACTATTGCGGGTTCCAGGGTACCACAGAGAGACTTGATATCTGAGGGATTAGTCTGGACCCTGCGAGAACATCAGACGAGAACCCGGCTATTAACGCGATTAAGGGCTTACTGGAGCGCGCCTAGCAAACAAGCTGGAGGAGTGGCAACGGCAACACGAGCCAGAGCCGCAATGGCACTAATAACGAAGGCTGAAGAAGTATACATATTGTGGACTTTAAATGGAGCTGGGTATCGAAGAAGTGAAAGAGGTTCGCTAAGAGAATTGGATGTCGCAAATAGTCGAAGGACGGTGATAGTACCTAAATGAGTGTGTAGTCAAACGAGTGACTGGAAGAACGAAAACGACAAAGATCACACGAAATGAATGGCGATGAGGTTGAAGGGAAAGTCGCCAATCTTCACCCTTCAAGTTCGTGAAGTACGGCCAAAACGAGGCCCCATAAAATGTCAAACCCTAAATTCAGGTACGACTAATCATCCCTGCTAACTTAAATTACTCACGTGTAACTATTTCTTGGTGCTTCAACAGCGGTGAGCGGCCCGAAGGTCGGAGCCATATCGGGGCACTGTCAAAATCTTATCTTATCTTATCCCTTTATATTGAAGAACATTTCGTGTAAATTTTAGACCGCACGTGATTGAGCACGGGCCTCTAACACCATACTTCTTGATCAATCTTTGCAAACGGACCATAACTACAACTACGATTACGACTACGATTACGACTACGACTACAACAATCATGGAAGCTCCTTTACCTTTGCCTCTACTAAACCGCCTCCGCTGTGCCGATTGCAAATGCTTTCGAGAGATTTGCGAATACCCCTTTATGTTAAATGGCTACCGTAGCTCGATGTGCTTAACCTGTAAAACTCGATGTGCCGATCGGAAAACCAAGGATATCGGTCGAAAGGAGCGAAAAGAGGCTAAGGCCGAAGAAGAAAGGAAGCGTACTCGAGTGTACTATCAGAGGAAGAGGCTTGAGTGGAGTCGTCACGAATGGGAAGAGAGTAGGAAGGGTGGTATGGAAGATGTCCGGCCTTCCTGGGAGAGTTTTGATAGCGATAATGATCAGGTAAAGATAGATGTAGAGGTAGTTGCGAAAGAGAAGGTAGAGGTATAGGCATTAAGGGTAAGAGCGGGTAAATGGTGGTTTTGGTAGTGTATAAAAAAAGAGCATCGATTTAAATACGATACTGAGGAAGAGGTTATTTTAAGCTGGGATAAGGAGTTGGCTTGGAATGTTATATCAGATGGGGGGTGGGAAGGTGTATAAGCGCGAGCAAAAGCAGGCATAGATGTAGAGGTAAAGGTAGACGTAGAGGCATAGGAATAAGCTATGGCGGATGTAATAATAATGGAGGATGGAGATATCTGTTCGAGTTGTTTATAATAATGCCCTAAAGCCTCATTTGGACGCTGGTTTATTTGCGATATCTGCTGCGCGAAACGAAGAAAAAGTATTGTGAAGAAGGCGAAAGAATCCAGGCTCGAGCTGAGTGCTCACGATTTAGAAACGACGTTGAGAATGTGGCAGGAACATGTAAGCTTTCTACCTCCAATTCCATTCAATTTGCTAACATAATAAACAGGCAGGTGAGCTTCAGCATGCTACTTTCACGCGTGGTAGCCATTTAGTCTGGCCTAGCCCTGCGCGACGCTTTTTGACCGCATCGGATTATATGGGAAGAGAGCCAGAATTAGGATCAGAGGAACTGAGAGTAGCGGAGGAACGTACACAGGAGTACAGGAAACAAAGGGAAGAACAGGCAGTGGAGGACGAGCGAGCACGGAAGCGGCGTGTAGCGGAGAGCTTAGGAGGCTTTAAATTTAATGATTAAAAAAAATGAAGGCATTCCCGAGCGACGCCGCGGGCGAGCTTTAGCGAGCGCGCGCGCAGAGTCGCGAGTAGTTAAAAGTGAGGCTATTCCTAAATCCAAACCGCAGGCGAGATGCTTTAGGCGAGCCTGCGAGCCTGAGGCATCTCGTCTTAATCTTAATCATATTAGAAGAGACCCCGTGTAGTTGCGACACCCACACGTGATCTGAGCTCGGGCCTCCCTCACCAAACCTCTTCCTAATCAACCTCTGCAAACAGGCCATAATAACTACAACTACAACTATAACCATAAAAGCCCTTCTTCCTAACCGTCTACGCTACACCGACTACAAAGCCTTTCACTCGATCTACGAATATCCTTTCAACCGAAGTGACTACCGTACTAGGACGTACTCACAATGCAAAGTACGCCTAAATCACCCCCTTTCCGTCACTTTTCACCAGACTACTTTTCACTTCTAACACCCCCTTTTTATTAGACTCGACGTACCGACCGTAAAACAAAGAATATCGAACGAAAGAAACGAAAGAAAGCTAAGGCTAAAGAGGAAAAAAAACATCAAAAAAAGGCCTAGCGAAGTCGAAGAAACCACGAGTTTACTAGACCGACTTAGGAAAAGAAAAGGCAGGAGATAGGGGAGAGCTTTAGTTAGCCTTCTTAGGAGAGCTTAGATAATAGTAAAGATGAGAATAAGTCGGCACCTATAAAAGCAGAGGCAAAAGTAAAGGTAAAAGCGGATGCAAGAGAGAAAGCGAATTACTCAGACTATCTCCGACAACGTCCCAAATCCTCCTTTAAACGGTTTTATACCTATAATATCTGCCGCGCGAAAAGAAAAACGAGAAAACAGGGGAAAAAAGATACAAAAGCAGAGAATATAGCGCTTTCAAAAACACTACATTCTCCGCAGAATAATAAGGCGGAAACAACTATAATATTAGAAGACTCGCAAGCAAACTTCGGGGAATTACAAATAACTACGTTTACAAGAAGGAAATATTTAATATAGCCAAAACCAACAAAACGGTTTTTAACCATTTCAGAGTATCTGGGACAAGAACCCACTTCTAAGGAATTAAGAGAGGCGGAGGAGCGTACACGAGAGTATAAGAAAGAGAGGGAAAAGGAGCTTACAGGGCAAGAAGAGGCTCGGAAACGCTACGTAGCACAGAGCTTTATGGAAATGATAAAATAAAAGTTGCGAATAGCCTCACTTTTACCCGCCGGAGGGAGCCCTGGCGACCAAAGGCCGGTGCCCCTAGCGGTGAGGTTCCGAGGCGAGCTTGCGAGCCAGAGGAACCTCGTGTTGGAGAGATTCGAGATCAGGTAAAGCTCATTAGAATTTAATTCCCTCAAATACTTTGTCACAATCATTGTGAAGGCCATGCCATCGATTCTGATGCTCTAAATAGCCTTTGTCATGCAAAAGCTCAACGCATGGTAGAGTCTCTAGATGTGTGCAATAATCAGCAAATCCCTAATTCCGACGCGTTCCCATATGGTCTCAATCATCCTCCAGTCGCCTCTCTGTAGAAGGAAATACTCCGATTTGCTCCAGCCGTAGCGAAAGCTTCACTCTTGCCGGCAATCTTGGGCAACCACTTGACGCTCCATAAAGTCTTGTCGGTCTCGCTATGAGTAGCCACACACGTTCTCCGTTCGACAGACCAAACTTTGGCCTTTCCATCAAATGAACCAGTAAGCAGATACTCTCCAGTATCACTCCAATCGGCGGAGAAAATCCATGCCGAGTGACCTGTGAGATTTGCGACTTGCTCTCCATGCTGGACATCGTATAATGCAATCACTCTTGAATCTCCAGCGGCAGCCAGTCGAGTACCTGCAGGTGAAAATGAGACTGTCCTGACTGGCTTGACAAGACCTAGACTCTATTAGAAAAATGTATCAAGGAATCTATCTTTAACTTACCAGGTAACGAGTACAGCATTCTTCCAGTATCATTGTTGAAAATGTAAACCCCGCCATTCTCATGCCCGCTGGCTGTTAGTCTTCCATCTCTGCTCATGTCGATACACATGCCAAAGCTTCCCTTCGTCTCATATTCTCTAATCTTCTTTCTCCCATCTATCAGATCCCACACGTTGATCCGTCCATCATATGTCGTGCTGGCCAGGTACTGCCCATCCTCGCTCAGAGCAATAGCCCAAATCTCTCCGGCCTTGTTTCCATCTACAATCTTGCCCTCTTCTGCCCATTCGGATTCCTCAGAAATACTCCATATCTTCACTTCGCCACCAAACCCCGCGCTAGCAGCAATGCGACCATTGCGGGAGGTAACGATGTGGTGGCAGCCGAGTTTGTGGGCGCCTTGGAGAGTTTGCGTTAAGGGTATATCTGGAGATGTTGTGGAATGAACTGTGATAGAGGAGGCGCCTGATGCAGATAGGACTTGTGTGGGTGTGGTGGCAAGGGAGAATATATCGGTGATGTGCGCTTTGCGTTGTCAGTTCGTGTGCCTGTGGAGGGGTAGCTTGTAGCTTACCACCATCGACCGTATGCGTTGTGAGGTACTGTTTGGACTGTAAAATCGTTAGGAAAGTCTTGTAATTATTCAGGGGGTTCGTGCCATCGTCACCGATTCATTTGGTCTTTGCGATAATGTCGCGTTGGTGGTGTTTAGTTGTGACGTAAATATTTGGCGGGGTGACGAAATACAGCTGCATCAGTGATCTATGGCACTAAATTTATTCCCGTAAAACACAACTCACCACTTGACTAAGTTTATGAGACAACTGCAAATTCTGTTTTACATTTGTATTATACAGCATTTCTACAAGATTCCTCGTACGAGAAAACCACCAGACTGCTTCGCTCTCCCAAAACGCCAATTGCCAATGCCAGGCAACCCTATTCCTTGCTATGTTCGTTGAATCAACATATTTCTTCTTCGCCTAATCCTTTTTTGCTTCTGAATCTGGCTTTGATTTCCCACCGTTCCTTCGCTCCGTCTCCTCCTCCCATCTCTTCTTCTTCTCGTCAGAAGTTTCCTTTTTCAACTCGTCTATCTGAGCGGCATTCAACTGCTTGGCTTTGTAACCCTTGAAAAAGCTTTGAACTTCTGCAAATCCTGTTAGTAGTGATGCAACATCTTGGCTGAGCAACATGCCTTTTACGCAGAACGGACAGAGCAAATGCGCTCTCTTGACATTTCCGCAGACCGAGCATTTATTCAGTGATGTGAGATCCTGCAGCCCCTTTCCTGCCATTCGCCGAGATCTCTGCTTCATGTGGGAGGTCCTCTTCTTTGGCACAGCGCGAAGCACTGAATCCCATAACCCCTCTACCCATCCAGGAACATTGAGTTGTATCGCAGCTGGCAAGGCAAAAGAAATCGATGGAAGGAGCGGATGTGAGAGTTGGCGCGAAAAGAGAGCGGTGTATTTCGAGGTACTCGTTGCTGTTGATGGTGACAATCGAGGGAGAAAGGAGGAGAGAATCGAGCGCGTAGATACATGAGGAGCCGCCATTTTCGCGATTGAATGGTTGGATCTTGAGATGACTTTTGAATTGGACGAAGTCACCCAAATGTCTCGTCAACAGCTGAGCTCGAAAATCATCAAACTTTTGGTGGAGCTTTAACGCATGGACTGCATAAAGCTAATCCCAAACAGGATTAGCGTAATACGACGGTGTGGTGTCGCGTTCCCCTTTTCGAAATTGTGGAGAGAGAGCCCCTTCTGTTTTTCGACAATTCCATCTGTCTTGCACCAACCACCCCAAACATTTCACCTCTACGAGCTTCCCAACTGGATATTTGGACTTCTTGAACCCTTTCGCAGAAAATATGGCAGCCATGGACAGACACGCTCCCCAGCAATCGGTGTACCCCAAAAGCCATGTCGGTTTTGATAGTATCACAACCCAAATTGAGCGCAAGCTGTTGAAGCGTGGTTTCCAATTTAACGTGATCTGTGTTGGTATGCTATCAATTCTTGCTGCTGCGATCTATCTTTGCGCATCTACTCATGTTTGTGTAACTTCTAGGACAAACCGGTCTTGGAAAGTCAACTCTCATCAACACCATCTTTGCGTCGCACCTTATCGACTCGAAAGGAAGACTCGCTCCCGAGGAGCAAGTTCGATCAACAACTGAGATCCAGACTGTTTCGCACGTTATCGAGGAGAATGGAGTTCGTCTGCGGTTGAACATTGTCGACACTCCAGGTTATGGTGACCAGGTCAACAACGATAGATGCTGGGATCCGATCGTCAAGTACATCAAGGACCAGCACTCGGCATACCTCCGAAAGGAACTTACTGCCCAAAGAGAAAGATACATTCAAGATACCCGCATCCACTGCTGCCTGTTCTTCATCCAGCCTTCCGGTCACGCATTAAAGCCAATTGATATTGTTGTTTTGAAGAAGCTCTCGGATGTTGTCAACGTCGTACCAGTTATCGCCAAGTCCGATTCCTTAACGCTAGAGGAGCGAAGTGCTTTCAAGGAGCGCATAAAGGAGGAGTTTGCTTTCCACAACCTCAAGATGTTCCCATACGAGAACGATGAGTTTGATGAGGAAGAGCGTGCTTTGAATGCTCAAATTAAGGTTTGTTTTGATGGTTGCTTATGACGACCCAGATCTAAACTAATTTTATTCCCAGAACATCATCCCATTCGCTGTTGTCGGTTCCGAGAAGAATATCCTCGTTGGAGGCAAGCAAGTACGTGGACGCCAAAACAGATGGGGTGTCATCAACGTCGAGGATGAGAACCACTGCGAGTTCGTCTACCTCCGAAACTTCCTTACCCGAACCCATCTCCAAGATCTGATCGAAACCACATCTCAAATCCACTACGAGACTTTCCGTGCTAAGCAATTGCTTGCACTCAAGGAGAGCAGCGCGGCTGGAGGACACGCTGGTAGCCGACCTATCAGTCCAGCAGCCGATAGGGAACTGAGCAGAAACTCTCAGAGAAATACCATGAACGGTTACTAGAGGAGTCTGTTTGTTTGAGGGATTGGTTTATAGGGAGTTGTTTACGACGGCTAAAAAGCGGTCGGTCAGTTTGTCCAAGAGCGCCTCATGGGATTTTCCTTGAGCTGGCCAAGGAGAGTATTAATGGCTGCAGCTTGATTCAGGCTTTATTTTGTCTCTACGAATTCTCCATATTTTTTCATTGCTTAATTAGCCTTTCTAATTTCGAGAATTCACTTCGCTAGTATTAAAATTTGAGCTATGGTTTATGACAAAATGTAGAATGAGAGCGATCAGCTTTATTTGTTTGGGGGAAAATGATTGAGCTTCTATGGCCCTTGGTCTTGGTACTTCTATATGCATATGCCTTTGAAATCTATGTGCAAATGAACATGATGCGATGTGCAACCACTCCACGCTTGTCTATGCCATACTGTCCAGTACAAATCACTGAATTCAAAATCCAACACCAGATATTTTGTGCTTGCCTTTCCCTTTCCGCCATACGTATCTCACTCTCACCACCTCACTCTCGCACCTTGTTATTCTTCTTGCTAGGAGCTACTAGCTGTATCTATTCCTTCTTCTCAAAAATGAACTTCTCCATCTCTTGATAGGCCTTTTCCAAGTCGTCGTTTACGATGATGATATCATGGACGCCTTCCACCTTGGAGTATTCCAGCTCGTTCTTGGCTTGTAGCAGGCGTTTCTGGATCGAATCTTCTTTCTCGGTGCCGCGGCCCCGTAGACGAGACTCGAGGATCTCCATTGAGGGGGGTGCGATGAATATGTAGCGGGCGGAGATGGGGGAAGTGTGGATTTGTTTTACGCCCTAGGGGGGTTAGTGATGGGAGATGTGAGGGTTTTGGGGGAGGGGTGTGGAAGGGTAGGGAAGGAGGGTTCGGGTTTGGGAAGTCAATTGGGGTTTGGGGGGAAGAGGGGGGAGGGAGGAGATGTCTTGGAGAAAAGGGGGGAAGGTTGAGGATTTTTAAGTTCCTCTCCTCCCTCACTGCCCTACTCCCTCTTTCCCATTCCCTCCCCCCAAACCAACTCCCCAAACCGCTCCCTCCCATCCTCATCCCTAACCCGCAATTCCCACCCCCAGAAAAAACACATACCTCCATCTCAATATCCAACACCACAACCTTCCCCTCCTTCTGCTTCTCCTCAATCATCTTCCTACTCGTCCCATACCGATTTCCCCCAAACTTCGCATGTTCCACGAAGCCCCCCTGCTCAATCATCTGCTCGAAGTTCTCCATGGTGGTGTAATAGTAATCGACATCGCGCGTCTCTCCTGGGCGCGGCTCGCGCGTCGTGTGCGAGATGGAGGTGCAGAAGACGGAGGGGTGGCGTTCGAGGAGGAGCTTGTAGAGCGTTCCTTTGCCGACGCCTGAGGGGCCTGAGATTATGATCGGGCGGGTGTCGTTGGGGAGGGTTCCTATGGGGAGGGAGTTAGTGGTTTGGTGGGGGAAAGGTGTGTGTAACGGAGAGAGGGGTGCGAGAGAGGAGCTGCATGTATTGATGTACACTGCAAGATGCACAGAACAGTACACGCTGGCCAGCCTGCCTTCTCACCGATACTCCTCCTGGTCTGCGTATGATAGGGTCAATCCTCACCTGCTGGCGCCATAGTGCTTGCGTATGCTCTCCTCTTCCACTGGGTCTGTCTCGCAAACGGCGTACTCGTAAAGCTCCCAAACGATCGGGTCTTGACAAAAGAAGACGGGACGAGAAGGCGATTTGTGGCAGCGGTTCCGATTGACTTGGGGAGAAGCATGCGGGGAAAGGCTGAAAAAGAGGGGAGTGGATGGACGAGAATCGGTTTGATAGGCCTTGCGCACAGTCCAAGAAAAAAAGTTGACGATGCGCCTTGGTGGGCAGTCCGCTTCCTTATCGTGCGGGCCTGTCCGTAGACTAACAGGACCGATCGATTTCTTATTTGGCACTTGCACGCAGGGCTGATTCAGACTTACTCACTTATTTTACAGTAGTACCAGACATGATTTCAATTTTTTGGTGTCACATCGCAATTAATTCACTAGATCCCGAGATTCTGGTATGGTCAGCTTGATTCATTGGTGATCATCTCACTATTATTATGTAAATTGTACAAAACAAAAAACGCCGTATCCCTTCGTGATAATGCCCGTTTCGTTTTCCTATCTTGCTTCGCCCAAAGTTCCTCATTTTGGTAAAGGAGGGATTGCACCTGTGTTTTGGGTATTGTGTCCATTAAAAATGAAATTGCAGAAAACGCCGAAAACTCCCGCTACTATGCATGTCTTATCTTCATCTCTAATATTCGTCGCAGTTTCCATCTCTCTTGGCCGCAACGGATGATTTAAAATCTGGTCATATTGCTAACCTCGCTGTACGTCGTGTCCCGAGGGTTATGGGCGTATGAAGGTCGCGGCATGCTCAAGGCTGGGTGTTGGGCGGTTGGAGGACGTTGGATATCGGGCACGACAGGTGAACTTCTGTCCTCATGGTCATCCCATTTCGAAACCTGTTCGTTGTTGGTAGGAATGGGCCTGCTAATGCCTGACATGCGAATGGGAAACTTGAGACCGAATCTTGATTTGCGGCGTTCTTCGGGAGGCGTGCGGTTGTAGGTGGGAAGCTCTGAGGTTTCGGATTTTCGTAGGCTGTTCGAACGGCTGTAGCTGGATACCGATGATGGGCTTGGGTAAGTTGTTGCGCCTCCGGCACGAACTTGACGGCCTGTGATACCGAGCTTGATGTTGGAGAAAATGAAGGTGGCAATGATGTTGAACATTCCGATCAAGGAGCATAGGATGCCTGCTGAAATGACGACTCGCCACAATGGCAGTCCAAGCTTTGCTTGGGTAGTTGCTGCCTTGTTGAGATTGCCCAATGTGTTGAATCCCAAAACAATCATTGTCAATCCAAGAAAGGTCAATCCAGACTCGAGTCCTAGATTTGGCCAGTTCTTCACGAAGTATCGTTGGAAGAGGTTGCATTCGGAGACGATGAGGAAGACAGCGACGACGCTCGTAACAAAGTGGGAAGCGCCATCGAAGAGATAGAAACTCGAGGTCTTCAGCGTCATGATGAGCATGACCCAGCTGGCAATAGCGACCATGAGTAATGAGATGATGTTGAGAACTCGAATGACGTTCAAAACGATGTAGCCTGAACCGGCCAATTTTGTCGGGGGGTTGATGTTGAACATGGTGAAGAATGTATGAGAAAAGGTTTGGGGCTAAATGCTCGTCAGGTTTGATTTTAATGTGGGTGTAAAAATGGAAGAAGCTTACACTCTAAGTGATTGTTTGGTTGTGAGATTGGCCGCGCTTGGCTGAGGTTGTACTGCCGGCAGTAGATGATGTTTTCGAAAGAGTGAGATCGTTGGTGTGTTGGAAAAAGTCGCAAAGGAACAAAAAGTTTTCTCGAGGTCAAGATAGAAATATTAAATACTAGGAGGGACGCCGTTGAGGAATCAATCCCATTGTGACTGTGATTGAGTGCAGGACAATGAATGAAAGAGTCTTTTGTCGTGGGCGACAAAAGACGACAATAGGAAGGTATATGAATAATGGAGACGGAAAGAAGAGAATAAGGATGACTTTGAGACAATGAGACCAAATTGGCGACCAACGACAGCAAACCTTTGTGGAGATGCAGGCCTATTGTCCGTTCCACCATAATAGCACGAGCTCTTTGTGGACTCGAGTGGTGGTGATCCAATAGAGTTGGGCGTAGAGGATACTTCCACGACTACCGCACCGACGCCCTTGACTGAAGCTTGAGGCGAGAAAGGTCGCTGGAGTGTGAGTGCAGGACAAAGCTGCTCTTGATGAGTGGACCTGGGAGCACCTTGGGCACCATCACAGGTCTGTGAATGCAGGACGCTCAGCGTGCTTCCAGGGCTCGAGGGCGGTTGTAACTCCGCAAGCATCATCGCAAGCGTATTGCTGCTGTTCCCTGGGTCGCTGCGCGTGTTAAGCGTCACTTAAGCCTTCGACAGCTCTTCCTCTGTCCAATCATGGCATATCCGCGCGCTTGCATATTCGCCAAGACGAAGATCCTCAGACGGGAGGGCATCCGTTGATCGTTTCGGCGATGGATGAGGTGGAGAGGCCATTGGACGAGAGGTGGTTGCTGTCAATTGTCAATCGTGTTTCAAGATCGGCTGTCAATGCAGTCGTGAATGGCCCAGGCGCTTCCAGCCTGCGAACGATTGAGTGAGTCTTCCCACCATCCTGGGACTAGCCGCGTGAACTCGAGGATTCAATGTACATATCCGTGATTTCGTCCTTGGAAATCTCCAATACTTAGGGTTAGGGCTGATGAAATGTTTGGAGCGCTAACAAGAGCGTTTCGCGAGATTGCGCGCTTCTCCATGCATGAGGTGACTCGAGAATGTTCGAGACCCAAAACGTATGCTTGACACTATATAAAAGTGTCGAACGGATGTGATGATAGAATTGAGAAGACACTCGAAGTGGATGGTGGTGAGTGCTCTCTGGCAGTGATGGTAGAGAAGTTATTCAATAAGAACTTGGTGAACGGTAATCGGTTCGGTCCCAATCACGTTCCGATCCGATCCGTTAGTCACATCACACGTGACCCAACGGCTCCAGCCGAAGAACCAGCCCTTCGGTTGGCATCTATTTTCGTCTGCATTCCCCCTGCACTGACCGACAGACCGGAGCCACCCACCGCAACTTTCTCAGCCTCTCTTACTCTCACTCCTAACACTTGCCACGCAGGCCAGTCGCAAACTTCATCACCTTCTCTCAACCATTGCGGACGCATTCAGAACGTTAAAGTCTCCAAATCAACAAAATGGCAAGAGGTAACCAGCGCGACAAGGCCCGTGAAGCCAACCAGAAGAAATTAGCCGACCAAGTAAGTCAGAAGGCTTTGCGCCTGGCGTTTCGTATTACCAACTCCATAAGATCCTTCACTTGCAAATGAAGTGGGAAGATTGCTGGAATAGTACGTATGCTAATAGGTTGTGCAATGTGTAGAAGAAGGGCAACAGCATGACTGGCTCTGAGATGCAGCGGGAAAAGGAAAAGGTCGCCCAGAAGATGAGGGAGAAGCAAGCTGCTGGTGAGAATCCAATCCCTTCCCTCTCGCACACCACACATTCCAGTCCTATACACATGGCTAACCATCCTCTTTTTCTAGCCGATGCGAAAAAAGCCGCTGAAGGCAGCGTAAAGAAATAAACGCATACCCAACGCGACCACAGAAAAGAAAAACTACACTCGAAAACTGAAAGGTGGCATACTTCCAACGGCTGTGATAATACGAGATGTTGGGATGATTTCAATTTTGTTGGTATCTGGAGCATAGAGGAGTGGATTCGCGACTTTGGAGACGACGTTATGCGCTACGAATGAGGGCTTGTTTTACCAGGCCGCGATAGATGAGAGATGAGATGTTCTGACCGAAAAATACACGCTCTTTTCGCAAGTCTTGGTTAGTAACGAGCATTCTTTTTGGGTCTAAGGGTTTAGTTGACCCTACGTTTTCCTCCTACGCTTTTCTCTCCTACGCCTTTTTCTTCTGCCTTCTGAAGATACACAATGCTCTCCCCGCGTCCCCTCTCCCGTGCCATGCCAGTTCGCTTCTCGGTTCAAGATGGTGAAGGGTCGGAATCTGCGGGGTACTGCTGAGGTAGGGCTTCGCAGATCGAGATGTGCAGAGGGATCCCATGGCCAATTTGGAGTTTTTGGTCAGTACCACATGGTTGACCCATGGCATTTACTTTCTGTGCCTCAAATACCGCGAGAGTTGGTTTGGAAACACCTCTCTATCACTTCCGTTTCAATCTCAATCCTCTTAAACATTCTGGCTTATTAGCGTCACAAGACGAAAGGGAAACGAAATTCGGGAGAACTCTCTCTGTCTGAGTTCAAACTCTTGTGGCGGTTTGATATAATGAGGTTAAACCCGATAGAGGGGGTGTGCTGACTGCTCCTGGCCTGCACGCCATCAGAAGCAAACATGCTCAGACTGTCGCCCGCCATCTCCTTTTTTCTTCCTCGCTGCAAGTTCATCTCTTCTTCATTCTCGTAGTCTTTGTATCCGCTCGCAAAATAAGCCCGCAGGGGAATTTCTCATAAGAGCTCAATGCACGTTCCTCGCCAGCACTGGCAGCTAGAAGAACACCCATAGAGATGCTACTGTAGTAACAGAGAAAAGACCAGCGTTAGTAAGCAACTCTTCCAGGGAGCTGGTGAGATACAGTTCTCACTACACTTGGTCGGGACATTTCGAGATTGATCGATCGGCCAATGAAAGTTATAGGTTTGATAGCTTGTACTGTTGTTTGCCGCGTTGATTGGTTTGGAGCGCCGCCTTTTTGCTTCTTGACAACGAAATTCTCTGTGGCGGTTTTTGGTATCATCAGGATCAAAATTTGAGGGAGGGGCTCTGAAAACGGGAGAATTCTTTCATTCTGACCCCCATTCCTTGCAACGGTCTGGCATGTTTGGGTTTCAAAACGAAAGGATTGGCGTATTATAAATCAATTACTGCGATGGGTGCTAGAACTGTTCAATTATTTGATTGCTCTTACGTCCTTTAGTACCTTTACCGGAAAAGCAGAGATTTTTTTTTTATGCAGACAAATTTGGACGGAGAGAATTACTTGAGGTGGTGAGGTAATGGCGTTCTGAGTAGAACGAGGCTAGTTGTGAACTTTGTGGTTATGCTTTACCAAAAAAGCTGTTTCTTCATCGATGCGAGCGAGGTTATATCATGAGGTGGAATATCAACGAGTGTGGAAGACCTTGCCATAACTGCTAACCCTTGACACAGCCGTTATAGTTCGAAGGGGTTACTTGAGAGTTCTGAAGTGGTTTTATCTGGGATCTTCTCTATCTTCACCTACACCTTTGGCCAGTAGTTTGGAAAAAAACCTGCGGTTTTGAAATGACCATAGTTAGAGCTCAGATGGTCTGCGTATAGTCGATGCTGCAGATAAGACAATGTAGGGAGAAAGTGGTTGGATTGAATTTGCCGCTTATGCTGTATTGAATGCTTTGCTCTCACGCATGCCGGCCTCCATCTAGCTCAAAAGTGTTCGGTCCACCACTATGTAGGTTGTACCCCTCAATCTCGTTGAAGTTCTGACCACGCGCGTAAGAAGATGGAATGGTAGTTCTACTGTCATAGAAACCAGAAGCCCCGTTTGACGAAATCACCATTTCCTTTGGAGGAATTTGAGTAATAGCCGGTACTGTCGAGGTAGCATTGAGGGTTGACAAATGCCTTAGCTTTGCGCCTCTCTTCCTGTAGCGCCTTATGAATAAAACGAGACATGCAAGAAGGAGGATTCCTCCGATTCCGGCGCCGACTCCAATTCCTATCGCAGCACCTGTTGATAGCTTCTTGCTGTGGCTAGGTAAATAGGTGTCGGGATATATAGCTGATGTAGGTGAGCTGGTTGTGACTGCAGCTGTTGTAGAGGCCTACATTTTTGGTCAATCACATAGGTACCCATATTCTAGAGCAGTAGAAATTACAAACAGAGGAGACACTTACCACAGATGTGCTTGAAGATGCAGCGGCTGCCCTTTGAAGGTTACATACTTCTGTCGCTATATTCGAGACAGCTTTGTTTGATGGTTAGCGACGCCATGTTCCAAGATACGTGTAGGGAAAGTATTCTCACTATCGATATCAGCAGTATCACATACTCCAACGAGACACGACCCGGCAGTGTCTCGAATCTGGGCAGCAGCTGTGGCTCCGCACTGGCATGCATAGTCTGTACTATTACAGCCCGATTCGGTGATGGCGATTGAAACACAGCTGTCAGAACACGCTGGAAGACTGGCGAGTTCTTGAGCAATGGTTTGAGCAAATACCACTGCTACTAGACTGGGAGCCGCAATAATGATGTAAAAAGCCTTCATTTTAGCGAAGCCGCCACCGATCAGCCACGTCTTACTGCGTTGAATGTTCTTTGAACTGTATAGCCGCGGGGACACAAGAATACTAGAGTTGAAAGCAAGTCAAATGTCTACCCGAGACTTCTGGGCAACAACAACATATACTGCAAAGCAGAAATTTTGTGGCGCACAACGGCAGGTCTGGGAGAAAGCGGATTGGCCATCGAAGGTGTTCGACGCGCTAAATGTCCATATTTAGATCAATACTTTCAGCTGCACGAATCCAGAAAAACGAGTCTCGGGAATAAGGGGCTTGATAGCAACTTTGCATCGCGTTAAAAGATCTTTTGAAGAATTCTCGTCGAATAAGACGAAAACCTTGTAGAAAGCTGACGCTGAGATCGAGTTACAATCAGCCTAGCGAGCTCACAATCTTCATCTCTCGAATGAGCTGGCAACTTGGTCGCGTTGACTCCGTGGGTGGTGCTTCTGCTTCCACTTTCGGTCGACACAATTGCAAGGGCAATTCCGATGGGATGCATGGCTTGGCCGACGCCCTGCGGCTGAGGTGCCTCGATAGGATCCATGGATGAGGCTCAAGGAAGCGTCGACGTGATCATTGGTGAGCTCGAGTGAGCGGCGTGGAAAGACGTTTGTGGCGGCTTGGAATTTCAACCGTCATTGGAAATAGGTTTGACAGACTTCACTCCTCGCTTAAAAGATTTGTTGCACATCGCACTCAAAAGTTGTTTCTGACCTCGCTTAAAACCCACCCCAGCCACTCCTCACATGACCATCCGCGCTATTCCTAATGCGGCGAAACTGGAAGTTTGCTGCACATCGCACTCAAAACCTCTTTTTTCTTCGCTTAAAACTCATTCAGCCACTCCTCACATGACTCCTAATTCGGAACGAACTTTTCGTGCGCGAAAACCGCGCCATATCGGCTTTAGTAGGTCACGCTAAACGCCGACGATGGACGGCACGTGCGCTTTTGTCCTAGGTCCACTACCTACCTAGGTATCGCAGAGGTAGCACAAACACTTCCATCTATCCTTCTCTCACGCATACTCATCTTCCCTTCTTCCTCGCTTTTAACGCAATTAGAAATCTGTTCGTCGCCAAAATGGGACATCTTGTCACTTTGGCTACATGGTTAGTTCAGAGCCTCACCTTCTCTTTTTCTTTTGTAGCCTCGAAGCTTGATGAATGATAAAGCTAACCTGGGGGGGTCCTAGCTCTCTGAACCAATGGGCTCTTGTAATTGATCCCCAACCATTGCGTGCACCATATCCGCTGACTGGCACGATCGCTTTAGGATTTCACCGGAAATGCGGAAAGAATTCTTCAGAGTATCAAAGAAGCCAAAGCTGCCGGCGCATCGTATGTCCTTGAAAATGCTTACGATGGATGTAAGCTAACAACAAGTAGCTTAAGAATTGGGCCCGAATTGGAAGTTACTGGGTATTTATAAAATGGCCTATCTAGAATTTGGTCATTTTCTAAATTATTCACAGATATGGCTGTCTCGACCATTTTCTTGAAGCGGACACGGACCTCCACTCATGGGAGAGCTTAGTCTCGATTCTTTCGGATGAAGCATGTCAGGATATTCTCATTGATATTGGAATGCCTGTATCCCATCGTAATGTCCGCTATAATTGCCGCATTATCTCATACAACAAGGAAATCTTACTCATCCGCCCAAAGTTACATCTTGCAAATGATGGAAACTATCGAGAGATGAGATATTTTTCGCCATGGAAGGGAGAAAGAATAGTGGAGGACTTCTACTTGCCAAGAATTGTTCACAAGTTGACAGGACAAAAGAAATGTCGCATCGGCGATGCTCTGATATCGACCATAGATTCTTGCATGGGAACCGAAACATGCGAGGAACTATTCACACCTCGGGCTCCCGGTATCGGAATGGGATTAGATGGTTGCGAGATTATATCCAACAGCTCAGGCAGCCACCACGAATTACGAAAGCTGAATACTCGACTCCAACTGATTGTCCAAGAAACTTTGAAGTGTGGCGGAATTTATCTTTACGCAAACCAACAGGGCTGCGATGGTGATAGACTTTACTATGACGGCTCAGCTATGATTGTTATCAATGGACAAGTGGTTGCGCAAGGCTCGCAGTTCTCCTTGCAAGATGTTGAGGTCGTCACTGCTACTGTTGATCTCGAGGCTGTTCGAAGCTTTAGAATTGTTAAATCGAGAAACTTGCAAGCTACAAAGCAACCATCATACGAGCGAATCGAGGTCGATATGAGCCTGTCAGCTGAAGCAGAAGATCTTGATTTCCTCATCAGTCCCAGCCGTCCAATGGAAGTTCATTACCATCTACCCGAGGAAGAAATCGCACTTGGTCCAGCTTGTTGGCTCTGGGACTATCTGCGTCGCAGCAAGCAAGCTGGATTTCTTCTACCATTGTCCGGCGGAATTGACAGCTGCGCAACAGCCGTTATTGTCCACTCGATGTGCAGACTTGTTTACACAGATATCGTGGGGAAGAAGAACCCACAAGTATTGAAGGATCTTCTCATGATAGCCGGCGAACCATCAACCAGCTCCTGGGTACCGAAATCCCCCGAAGAAATTGCTTCCCGTCTTTTTCATACGGTATATCTTGGGATGGCTGAGAACAGTTCTCCGGAAACACGCGCTAGAAGCAAGGACCTGGCGAAAGACATTGGCTCTTACCACTTGGACATGAATATTGATACTGTCTATCATGCCGTAACCGCCCTATTCAGCACGGTTACTGGCTATGTCCCTAAATTCAAGATGTATGGAGGCACACCTGCTAGTAACCTGGCACTCCAAAACATCCAAGCACGCATTCGTATGGTACTTAGCTATCTGTTCGCCCAGCTCTTACCAACGGTACGAGGTCGAAATGCAAAGAACCCCGATAATCAATCACCAGGGGGTCTTCTCGTTCTGGGATCTGCAAATGTTGACGAGTCACTTCGTGGATATCTCACAAAGTACGATTGTTCATCGGCAGATATCAATCCTATTGGAGGAATCTCAAAGACCGATCTGAAGCGCTTCATCCTTTGGGCCTCGACAAACTTCAACTTGCCAATCCTCAAGTCTTTCATCGATGCGCCGCCAACTGCTGAACTAGAGCCAATAACCCATGAGTATACCCAATCAGATGAAGCCGATATGGGCATGACATATGATGAATTATCTATCTTCGGCCGCCTTCGAAAAGTCTCTAAATTGGGACCATATGGAATGTGGAGTACACTTCTTCACCAATGGGGAGATACTATGAGCCCTCAACAAATCTACGAGAAAGTTCGATTCTTTTTCTGGTGCTACGGTATTAATCGTCACAAGATGACTACTCTCACACCAAGCTATCACGCCGAGCAATACGGCACCGACGACAACCACTTTGACAAACGACCATTCCTCTACCCCGGCTGGGACTGGGCGTATAAGAAAATCGAGGAAAGTATCTCCGGTATGGGAGAGCGTGGTACTACGGTTCCTGAGGTGAAGGAGGAGAGTAAGAAGGAAGTTTGAGTTGGTGGGGAATTACTGGGTTGGAGATGGTGATGCGTATGTGATTTTGAGGTTGTGCGAGAGGTTGATTGTGGGGTGGTGATGTGATGGTTTTAGTAAGAGGGTGGAAATATACTACACAGGCTTTGAATTTCATTGCCTTCATGAGAACCCTCTTAGGGTTCAGATTCAGTGCGTCGGAACTCGATATGTACCTTGGTGGAGTTTCTGCAAGCAGTCGGTTCCCCAGTTTCTCATTATGTAAATTTGAGTCCCTCACTCCCCATAATGGATCCGCTAACCACTTACAGTGCAATTGTTTTTCATTCATGTGTCTTGTTGTTATTGTAAGGCGTTTCATCGCGGGGTCTTCACCGAGTATATGAATATAAGCGTACGGCTCTGCTTGCATAGGATGTCTGTTCTGAATCGCCGGTGTGTATGCCGCTAAAAAGCGCCTAGCAAATGCCATTTTAAGATTTAGGGCTTACCGAAACACCTCTTGATCATGGAGTTTTTTCCACATCAAGCATTTGCTAGACACGGCCAATCCGAGATTTTGGAAGCTCATACGAGTAACCAGGAAACCCAAGATACAGCCTCGAGACAGGATTACCATTCGATATCAATCACGTGAGAAGTCTAAACCGCGTTCTCCACTATCAATGTCCACTCCACGGTCGAGGCGTCGAGGGAACGAACGCTTGGGCGAAATTCTCATTGGTTCATGATGGCGTATGCCGGGGCCCTCCAAATTGTGAATTGGCTCGGGGATGACAATCTCTTGCCAAGGACCACAAAAGACATTTTGGGGAAAAGCCCCGCCTCTTATCGGCTGGCGAGGGCTTGACGTTTTGATGGAACCTTCGAAAAGTCTTGTTCTTGTCATTGTTGATAGGGGCGACTTTGGCGTGTGAAAAATTGGGCTGTGAAAAGTTCTTTGAGGCTAGGTGATGGTATGGTATCGAGTTAAAAGAGATTTTCTTGCGGATTAAGGGTTTTGGGCAAAGTGAACATTCAAATTTGATGCCTTGGGACGTCGTACAATCGTCCGATGTCAGCCGCGGTGCTGGTACTCTCTCGGCGCCAAGAGTCGTTCATCACAGAGGCGGGGAACGCCTGTCAGCATCCTTTGCCTGGACGACTCGACCGACGACTCGAACCTCAAAAACCGACATAGGACCTTGTTATCTTTCGGGCGTCTTTTCGGGGGCACAGTCAGGCCACAGTCTTGGAGATTTCCGTTGTTGAACATCAAAAGGACAGCTCTAGAGCTACCTATGTCTCGGCAGAAAAAGTCGCGATGTCGAAATTGTACCATCCAATAGTCTATTTGTGTGGCAAAGATGCTCCATAAACCACGTTTTCTCCCCAAGCTTCCTTGCAGAAAAACGGTCGATGAAAACGGCTTTCGTGCATTTTGCTACATGAACGTGCAGTAGTGAGTAGGGCTTGCCAGGGAGCCTTGCAACATCAACACGCAGATGCAGTACGAACAGAGCTAGGTGGGACGAGTGTGGAGCACCCCCAACATGATGGAGATACCCGTACCCTTTGGGATATCCCGTGTCCCAAGGTATTGGCATCGTCTCTATATATGGCAAGACCCGGCCGTTCGATAGATTCCTTCTTTCCTGTTCGTTTGTCAGTTGTCTTTGCGGCTTCCTTCTGCTCGTTGATACGTTTCACGCGCAACGCTTCCCCATCATGGCTGCCGTCAACCGTTACAATGGCGCCTCGGAGTCTCCTGAGCCACCGAAATTTGCAAAGGAGGAGGAGTATGGCGCTGGGGAGACTCGCATTGCGGAAACTTCTGATTTGGAAGAGGTGCCAGGCCATCATCTTCATCGTGGACTGCAAGCGAGGCAGATTACTATGATTGCGGTAAGTTTAAGGTTTTCCAAGTCTAGGCTTATTTTGGATTGCTTCTAGGTTTATGGTGGTAAACTTCTAGATGGAACCCCTCCATCTCGAATTTGTGCAAAGAACTACGCTAATTTATTGATCAGATTGGTGGTGCTATCGGTACTGGATTAATTATCGGAACGTATGTGAATTCAACTCATAATTGGAGAATAGCAAGCTAACTTTTTACGCCCAGTGGAAAAGCCTTGGCTCAAGCTGGCCCAGCTCCATTACTTATAGGCTATACACTTGTGGGAATGCTGTGTTTCTTGGTTATGGCAGCACTAGGAGAGGTATGTCACGTTCCACCCATCGAACTATTGGAAATATCTCCAATGTGTTACACTTCACACCGCAACTTTCTAACACGACCATAGATGGCCTGTTGGCTACCTTTGCCCTCTGGATTTACCGGTTATGCCACAAGATTCGTGGATCCTGCTCTAGGCTTCTGTCTCGGTTGGAATTATTGGTTCAAATACATTATCGTTACGCCAAACAATCTTACAGCTGCTTCGCTTGTTATCCAATACTGGGTTAGTAGAGAGAAGGTTAACCCTGGAGCCTTCATTGCCGTGTTTCTGGTCGTTATCGTAGTCATCAACTACTTTGGTGTCAAGTTCTTTGGAGAAATCGAGTTTTACCTTTCTAGTATCAAGGTTATCGTCATCCTTGGGCTCATTCTCCTCAGTTTGATCCTTGCGTGTGGTGGAGGACCAGCTGGAGATGCTACTGGGTTTACTTACTGGGAAAATCCAGGGGCTTTCAATGAGTACATCCTGAGTGAGCAAATCCAACCCTATATTTCGCAAGATCAACTACTGACAAGAAACAGAGGGTGCTGCCGGAAGATTCTTGGCAGTCTGGTCAACTTTCACCACAGCAGTTTTTGCCTACCTAGGAACTGAGCTTGTAGGCGTGACCGTAGGAGAAGCCGCCAACCCAAGAAAGGTCATCCCCCGTGCCATCAAACTCACATTCTACCGAATCCTCCTCTTCTACGTCGTCCTCGTCTTCCTCCTCGGCATGCTGGTCCCCTACAACTCCAAAGACCTCATCGCCGCCAACAAAACCTCCAACTCAGCCACCGCCTCCCCCTTCGTCGTCGCCATCAAGCTCTCCGGCATCAAAGTCCTCCCCGGTCTCCTCAACGCCTGCATCCTAATCTTCGTCTTCTCAGCCGCAAATTCAGATCTCTACATCGCCTCCCGAACCCTCTTCGGTCTCGCCCACGAAAACAAAGCCCCCAAGATCTTCACCAAGACAGATTCTCGCGGAGTCCCAGTCTATGCTCTTGCGGCCTCTTGCTCTTTCTGCCTCCTCGCCTTCATGAGCGTCGACACAGACTCCTACACCGTCTTCAACTACTTCGTCAACCTCGTCACCATGTTCGGCCTCCTAACCTGGATCTCCCTCCTCATCTCGCACATCTATTTCGTCCGAGCCCGACGCGCCCAAGGAGTCCCCGACTCCGCACTCGCCTACGTGGCGCCCCTAGGAATCGGCGGCTCCGTCGGTGCCCTCATATTCTCCTGTCTCATCGCCTTCTTCAAAGGCTTCTACATCTTCTGCTACAAAGTGACCGCGGCCAAAGGCACAACCCCCGTCTTCGACTGGCGCACCTTCTTAACTACATATCTGGGAATTCCCTTGTACATTCTTATGTTTGTGGGCTATAAGTTCTGGATGGGAACGGAGATGGTGAGGCCCGAGACGGCGGATTTGTATAGTGGGAAAGCGCGGATCGATGCCGAGGAGGCGGAGTATGTGGCGAGGGAGATGGCGGCTAGGGAGGGGAAGGAGGAGACGAGGGGGGAGAAGTTGTATCGGGTTACGCTTGGGTATCTATTTTAGACGCCTTGTAATAAGTACGATGTACGGTATGGTTCTGATAAAAGAGCTATGACAACTAGAGGCTGAAAAGCCTAAATGGAAATATTAATGTTTGAACAACACTCGTTTGCGGATGAAGTAATTTCGAGAGCACTAGGGTTTCTATGACCATGTAATCTACAAGACAACGAGTCGCATCAGAGTTCAAACACTCACTCTCTTCGTGCTATGGAAGAAAACCCCTCCATTCATTATCTCGCCTCCTCGGTTTCCCGGGTAATAAGGACTGGGGAAATTTTTATTTATCGGCCATCTCCGGGTAGGCGACCCAGAATAAGGATCGCCGGGTAACCTCGCGAGAATAGACCTTGGCGAAATTTATCTTTTTGATCTCCGGGTAGGTGAACGATCTCACCCCTCCTTCCATATGACTAAGTGCCCATCTGCCTCCTCGCTTCGCCAAGCCAGTCATCCAGAGAAACCCTGAAGCCTCACGAGAATGTATTTTCAATAAACATGCTAATCATCTCCCATCTGAACCTCGATTCACTTATCTCCTCTACGATACTGAGATACAAAACTGTCCTAAGCGAATTGCAACAATATTACACTGCACCAGATACAGATCTGCATATTTAAAAGCTAATATACTTTTTGCTATACGATAACTAATGCACACTCTAATCAAGAGGAAAATTCATGCACGTCAATATATTATAAAGCCCAAGAAAGAAAGAATTTCAAAGGGGAATAGGAGTGAGTATTTCATCAATTTCAGGTGATAGCTTTTTATCATTCACATTAGGGCGGCAGAATGAATACTGACCTCCAAAGAAGGGTGTGAGAATGTGAGAGGAGGGAAGAGTGACAATATATTATAGTATAAATCCGAGAGAATGTCAAAGGGGAATAGGAGTGAGAGTTTCATCAATTTCATGTAATGGCTTTTTATCATTCAAAAAAGGACTGCGAAAGGTTTACCCATCGACACCCAAAGAAGCGATCAAAAGGGAGAACAAGCTTGAGGAATAAGGGGGGAGGGGGGAGGGGGGAGGGGAAAACATAACTCGGAAGCCGACCGAGGCGAGCTACCGAAAAGGGGAAGGTGTGTCATCACTTTATATCTATAGGTTGGTTCGTAGAATTTGGGGAATGAAAAACTCTCTTTAGTTTGGATCTTGCAAGGCCTTATTAAGTCAGACTAGTCAGTTGGCTTTAAGCGAACATACCGAAAGCCAAATTTCCAGGGGGATGACTATGTTAAGACAAGAAGTAAAGGACAGTGTAAAGTAACTGAGAATCAAGTGAATTGGTAAGGAGGTATCTTTTTTGTGTTCAATCAAAAATGAGTCTAAAATAGCAGACAAAAATTACCTTTTTAGACCATAGGTATGCCAATTAAAACACTAGACTAATTTTCTTCCCCAAGAAAGACTCTCACTTCTTGATTGGCTCTCCGGTTTGGTCAATCAAAGACTCTGTAGTTGGAACGGGTCCTCCGCCAACTTCAGTAAGAATAACTCTGGTGATACCCTCCTTCAACACCTCGACGGCTCTGGAATCCAAATCTGCGTGGCTCTGAACGGCAATGTCTCGGCTGGACCAGCCATCCAAGTGACCAAGAGCACCCTTAATAACACCAGCAACAAGAGCGGTATTCTCTTCCTCGTAGTAGATAACAGCGTTTGGTCCAGCATCAAAAGTGTAGGCTGCGATGATCTTGCCGGCTTTCTTGTTGATATCCTCAACCACTCGAATGGCAGAGCGAGAGGTATCGTTCAAGTAGAAAATAGGAGGGAAAGTATCGAGACATGTGGCATGGAAACTGTTGCTCTCCATCATGGTAACTTGGCCGAAAGCTGGGAAGTCCTTGGCCAAAATAGCCTTCTCCATCTTTGCCATACTTGCTGGAACGACGACCTCTGCTCTTCGCTTGAACATCTCTGAAGTCTCAACAGTGGTCTGCATGCCGGATGTACTGCTAACAGCCTTCTTAGCTGCGGAAGCAACCAAGATAACTGCGCGCATCGTAGGCCAGTGACTTGCTGGTGCAACCTCAACGGCGACAGAATCGCTTCCGTCCGCCTTCCAGCCCATCTGCCATGCTACATAGCCTCCGAAAAGGGAACGGCATGCACTCCCACTTCCCTGTCTAGCAATTCGAGAGAGCTCGGTTGGTGTGGCTGGCAACTCATATAAATCTGCAATAGCTCTAACCAAAGCAGCGAATCCAGCAGCAGAAGAGGCAAGACCAGCAGCGGTGGGGAAGTTGTTCTCGGACACGATCTTCAATGGAAGATCAGAAAGTTTAGGTAAAGCTGGGTTTGCGGCCTCGACAGAGGCGCGGAGGGCTCGAAGTTCGCGGAAACATGTCTGGGTTCGCGCGCCAGAGGTATCTTGGGCTTCACCATTGATGAAAAGGGCATCAGCGGTCTCGAAAAGCGCAGAGCATGATGCGGTGGTGTGTGTACGGAGATCGTCTTGAGAAAGAGTGACGGAGATGGAGGAATTGGTTGGGAGGTTAAGCTTAGCATCGCGCTTTCCCCAGTATCTAAGGTGCCGGTTAGTATTTTGTGTAGAATAGGGGGGTTAATGAGGGGTTGGAGGGGCATACTTGACAACAGCAATGTTGACTGGAGCAGTCGTGCTAGCTTGGTAAACCTTCTTGTGGATCATTTTGAAATCTTGGACTTTTTCTGGTTATGTTTGGGTAATTGGAGAAGAAAGTGCCTAGTTTGAGGAAGCTCAATGGCAATGGTAGTTGTATTAAATGGATTCAGGGCGCACGAGAAACTACTCGGAGTACGGGGACTGAAAAAGGTGGTGGTGGATCGCGGAGCTCGGTCGGGGAAGTGCTCGCGGCGCAAGACAGGCGGGAAAAGCTTCAACCTATTGAATATGATCCCTCTTATAACAACTATTTATGTCCAGATATTCTTGAAACTTTGATGCACAGTCATTGACCTTCCTTAGAAGCAAGTGAGATTTTTCTGCATTCTTTTCGACAATTTGGGGGGCAAGATATCCGCCCTCAAAAGAGAAGACTTTAAATGAGACTTTCAACTTTGGAGGGTGCTAGCATGGGCCAATCGGCAGGCCTCAATTGCACGTCCGATTTTGGCAGGGGTCCTAAAAACAATTCCTGGGATGTTGAGATGAAGCTATCATGACTTTATGAACGCTAGTCGCAACGTCAAATCATCAACAATGGCAAAAGAAAATGAATCCCAGGATGCCCCGGCCGAGACATGTCCAGTAGACCATACCACACGAGCAGCATGGCTAAAGCAGAACCCCGGCGCAGCTCAGCCCTTCCCAACCGCAACCAAAAAAGCCAGCCTCGCCCCGGAGAGCGAAGGGAATAGTTGCGATTCCAGCAAAATCGATCAAGCACCACCCCCAAAACCCACGGGTTTCTTCTCGAGATGGACATCTTCATCACCAACTCCGGTTGCTCCCGCTTCTCCCAACTCCCTCGACGTCCACCGCGAAATTTCCACGATCCCCCGCGCCTCATCTGTGGATTCAGAGAAACCGGCGAATAGTGAGAAAGAGGGCGGAGTGAGCGCAAGTGGGAATTGGATATATCCCTCGGAGAAGATGTTCTTTGAGGCGATGAAGAGGAAGGGACATGCTGGTGATGCGAGAGATATGAAGACTATTGTGCCGATTCACAATGCTGTCAATGAGAGGGCGTGGAAGGAGATTAAGGAATGGGAGCGGCCGTGGGGGAGCGAGGAGAAGTACGACTTTCCTTGATACGCCTATATGACTATTGCTTAAAGAAATTATGCTAATTGAACCATCTATAGATGCGGCGGTCCCAAACTGCATTCCTTCCTTGGCCTCTCTACAAGCATGTCTCCAAAAGCCCGAATCAATACTTTCCTTGGGTATACCGCACCATTCGATAGACACGATTGGGTTGTAGACCGTTGCGGAAAGAAAGTGGACTATATTATCGACTTCTATGCTGGAAAGAGCCAGGGAGGCAATGATGGCAAGCTGAATTTCTTTCTGGATGTAAGACCAAAGTTGAACAGTTGGGAGGGCTGGAAAATGAGGGCGATGAAAGTTGTAGGACTTGTGTAAGATATATGGAGGATGTAGCATTCAAGGCGTTTGGGATCGTGGTTAAAGGGTATACTGTATAGAGATATCTCCGCTAAAGTGGATGAGTGTTGTATGAGACAGGAATTTGTATGGACGGGTGTAGTATAATACTGTACGAGTCGGAGAGTGCATGAGCTACAATACTGTAGTAAATGATTTACGAAACCAACACCACTTTTGTTTTCGGCTTCATTGTGCCAAACTCCCAGGGAAAAATGGAGTTTAAAATGGGAGAGGTCCGGTCATGTACTGCTCTTTCTTTCTCGTTCTGGGTCTTACTGTGCTAGAGGCTCAAGAGAGATTTGAGAATAAAACGGGAGAAGGGGAGGTCTGGTCAATCAATCAATGAGCTTGTGAAAGAGGGATACCATATTTACACCCTAAAACTGTTACAACAGAATCGAAGAAGCATTCCTAACATCCTTCATATCCTATCATCCAACACTTTGATCCGCGTGCCACTAACAGTTTCCAAAGCACCCGTTCCGATATCCCACCCTGCTTCCTCCAACTTCTCAAACACATTTTGGCCTTCTAGCATCTTCCTCAAAGAGGTTTTTGTCGACTCCAAGCTCTCAACAATCGATTTAGCTCCTTCCACTTTCTCTTCCTGACATTTCATATGATACAGCGCATGCATCCAGGCATATAAAAGTGATCTATTCTCCGCCCCTTCCTTGATGACTATCAAAAACGACCTTGCCCCCCTGTCGCACATCATGATATATTCTTCATCCTTGAAAACCCGTAGAAGGTCAGAGAATTCCGAGGGAGGTGTTCGAGTTTGAGCAAGTAAGGTGATGAGGCTTTGAAGTGGAACTCCAATCTTGCAGTAGCCTTGAACTTTACCCCCTTTCCATCTCAACACCCCGTCTTGTTCAAAAATTCGTTCTTGATTCGAGACGGCGGTTGGTGTGGGAATTTTCAGCGGCTGTTCGTTTTTGAAGTCTTCTGCATCGATGGAAAACAACTGGACTTGTTCCAAAACATTTGACAGCACTATATTGGCACGTTGCCGATTCAGCGTTCGCATGCTTACGGCTCGTACAGCGAGATAGTTGGTACCGAGATGGATGGCCAGAAGGAAGATTAAAGACGTCCATGTTGCCCATTTCGTGGTAACGTAGCCTACAACTACACTTCCAGCAAGCATTCCCATAAGTGAGATGACGGTCTCTTGACTTGAATCTTTCTACCTCTCATTAATATCATTTTCAAAGCGTCAATAAAGTAGAACTCACTGCATTCAACTCTCCCAAATTTCCCTGAGTTGCAAAATGGGCACTCAAGCTTGCCTTACTGCTTCCAGCTGCGACACCACATAGACTTCTTAGACAGCTGCTTAGTGCCAACATAGCTACCCTCGATGGCTTGGGTAAGGCTGGTGATAGGCAATCGAGAATCATGGCCGAGTCGTTGAAGATGTCCGCAAGTAGTCGGTACATTTTGCATTCAGGTTCAAGTGAGGAACCTAAACGGTGGGCAAAGAGGATGGTTGCTATGCGGCCCATTGATTCTTGGAGGACGGACAGGAGAAGTGCTGATGTTGGAGAGGCATGACTGTCTCCCACTCCAATTCCTATGATAGGGACATAATCAGTTTCCTACTTTTAGTGCTGCAGACCAAATCTGACAATGACCCTTAAAACAAGTCGAATTCCAGAAAACGCACCTTCAAGTACAGCTCTACTTGACAGCATCCCCGCAATCGAGCTACTGAAGGCCTGGAGGGAGTCCTTTATTTCATCAACCAAAACCTCATCTCACCCACCCAAGGTTGTCCAAAAATCACTCACATAAATCTGATATCTGCACAAATCCCTTGTAAGTCAAAAGTCCAGGTATACGAGAAACATGAGTTCAACATGTATGTACCTACTCCAAATAATCCGAGGTCACACTATGCGGATATCCGGCCGGTAAGAAGGCATTCAAAATACTTCGTGCATAGCTATTGCTGTTTTCGGGAATCTATTTTTGATTTCAGTGCGTCTGCTCCAAATGAATATGATTGTGGAGGGAGGAAATACCACGACATCAACTCTCGCCTTTTCATTCTTGCGGGTAGCCGTTGAGGCGATGTATGTCGCGATGACTTTTTTGGACTCGTCGATTTCGTGGATTTCGATCCGTTCTTGTTTGAGGATTTTTTGGGACATCGTTTTCGACGTTTTGAATGTATGAGAGCTGCGCTCACATGATTCTTGTTAGGAGATGTAGGTGAAGGTATCTCGGGTTGGGTTGGAGATGGTAGGTGGGGCTTGGTGCTTGGTGTTGATAGGGCAGCGACGTTTCGCGCAGGGTATCATACTCCGGTACCGGGGATTGATTGGGTTCCCCATCAACTTCCCGGTCCCCAACAAAGAACCTTTCAAGACCCTCCCTCTCAAGACTCAAGAACCTCACCAACCTTCAACACTTTTCCTTGCTGCGACTCGTACAAGACTCCATATATCAAGCGCCAACACCATGACCTCTTCAGCATTCCTTGACCTACCTCCTGAGATTCGCAATCAAATCTACGAATACGTTTTCTCATCCTGCACTGGGTTTCTTCAACTCAAAAGCATCAGCGGGAGCCTATGGTCTGTGGAGCCTACGAAACCTCCCTTAGGGGAGAGATTTGAGTTTCTTCCTTCTGGCCAGAACGGTTTGAATTATAGAATGCATCATGTCAATTGGCCCCTCTGGAGGTCTATGAGACTATCCCTTTTAAAGACCTGCAAACAAATTCGCAACGAAGCTCGCAGCGCTATTTTCAAGAACAACATATTTCTTGCACAAGATGTTGTTGCATTGAAATTGAACGATGCTTACAAGATACCGGGCGGTCCTGCTAGTTACATTCAACATCTGGTACAGTACAAAACTTTGGTTTTACCCCTCGCCCCCAACCCCGGAGCACTCTTCTTCTCATCGATGCCGTTGTCTTATTTGTCGGTGCACTATGATGTCTTCAGGCTGATTGCTGTTATCCACTCTCTCGGATTGAGTCCTGCTGCGTCAGACCATCTGAAGATGACCTGAGAGAACTCGGGTTATGGCGAGAAACAAGCAGGTAGTAGTTGAGACGCCCTCCTTCCGATTTACGCTTCATTGTGCCAGAATGTTGAAGGCATGAAGATCAAACCGGGTGAGGGGGTTGTTCTTATGAACCAATTACTGCGATACCACGTCTTTCCGATGCTCTATCAGAGATGCAATCAATCTGAGCTTCTGATCAGCCAATGGCCGTAGTGTTTGATTTGTTCAATCTCCTATCATTGCGGTTCCTCCTTGTCATATTAGACATAGAGAAAAGCTAATTTCATTGCTACTGGCATTTAGTGGATTGGCCAAGAGCTTTCTGTTCCTACGTACAAGTCTTACACGGCTCAACATCACAATTCTTATTATGACAAATCTACTATGCACTATGAGGATTATTTTCAGACGATGTCTAGTTGGGAAGAAAAACTAGGGAATCTGAAGACGATGACGGTGCAGATAGATCCGCACCGAACCGAATTAATGTCTCTTCTGAGGATAGAGGATTACTCTGCCCGCGAGGAAAAGGGTTCGGCTGGGACTCCCGAATTCTTTGCATTCCACTTTTTGGGGTTCATGCGTCGTGGGCTATTTCCAGAAATCCCTGGGTTGGTCAAGAAGGTAGTAATTATGGCAAAAAGCTTACCGGCGGAATATCCTGGAGACGCAGACAAGCTAGTGAGGTATATACACGAATGTTGTGGTGGCGAGTTCTGGATTGCAGGGAAACTTTGCTTCAAGGATGGCGAAGAGATCTTGCAACCTTTCCGAAAAACACGCGAGGGGTTTCTACAGGTTGCATGGTTTGAGCCGGAGAGCCACATCTGGCCAGAAAACGAGCCAGAGAGTGAATCGGAGAGTGAATTGGAGAATGAATCGAACTATGATGCGCCGGATGAGCCAGAGACTGAATCGGAGACTGAATCGGAGCATCGGCGGCGGGAGTGGCATGAAATGGGTTTTGGTGACCCTACGTCAGCACCGGTCCCGCGATACGTAGGGTAACATAAACAATACTTAATTAGATCTAGCAATAATGAATGGAATTAATGTATTATGCACATTCTACAAGCTTAGATCTACATCAAATTTTATAAAAGTGATTATTTCTCCCTTAGAAGTAAACAGAATAGAATATATACATCACTAAAATTCAACACACAGATTACTTCCCACTCAATTTGTACTGCAAGATACATACGCGAGGAATGTAGTCCATGACTCAAAACAACCACATTACATTCTCAGATTTTTACCTTAGAAGTTTTCTTCTTCTTATTCTTACTACTCTACAACACCACAGATAAGAACATTCTTTTCCTCTCTCTCCATGGTCATACACTAGGTAGGCCGTACTCTCTCTTTCTTTCTCTCTCCCCCCTCCCTCCATCTATACATACTAGCTACAACTATTCCTTTCAAAGGTAGATAAACCTGTCAGCCTAACCTTTCGGCGAGAAAAATGCTTTTCGATAAGACGAGCGGGAACCCAGAGTATTTGATACAGTATCCAAATACAGATATATTGGTTAGTCTAATAATATCCTTTCGTGCAATACAGAACCAACGGAAAGGAACAAAATTGAAGCACAGGTCCCGGCCTTGTCTTCTGCAAGCCGCTGGCTGTTACATTCGTCGAAGATGTTTTTTGTCTGCCACTTCCAAAGTTTTCGTCGCCCAATTGATCCATGGATTTGTGGCAGAGACGGTATGATGTTCAGCTTAGCTAGGATAAGATACTAACTACTACTCAACGGTCCTTCCAAGATAGATGGAAGTACAGTTTGAAAAGCAGTACCAAAAAAGCCACGAGCCACCCAAAAAGTAACTATACCATCCTGTATCATATCGCTCCTCGAGCGCCTGCCTAACCTCTTTTCTCACTGGTTCACCTTCTGCAATCTGCGTGGGGATGTAATTGGCGCTCTCGATATCCAATATCTGAAGCCCAATTTCTCCTAGCTCTTCCTGTGTCATAACTCGCCGTTTTTTATACAATTCGTAATCTCTAGCCCATACATAGGAACAACGTTGCAGAAACGACATAGTCGATACCCAAGCGAACCACAGTGAGATTTGAAGAAATATGTAGTACGATTCGCGAAATCCATCCGGGTCGGCACTTGTCAATACACCGATCGTGTACTATATTTTCGTTAGTAGAATGACCAACAGCAGAAAGGTGAAAGGAGCGAAATCTTACTATGGGGGCTATGATGTCCAGGGGAAGCATCGAGAGAAATAGCACCCAAGGTAGTAACTTTCGAAATCTTGTTGTTGTTGCAATTGGTGGGACCAGAAAGTCTAACTCGTGCCTCGCTTTTGCCATTGCAAACTCGGCATTGTCAGAAATTTCTTTCTCAGAGATCTTGTCGATAGCAAAGTGAGCACGCTCTGGATCTTCCTTTGAAGAGATATGAAGTTCGTCTTGCTCTTCGCTCTTGGCTTCGGCAACATTCAAGGATTGGTCGGAGACAGCTGGGCTATCTTGCTTCTCAGTTTCGCATGGCTCTGTTGAAGATTCCTCGGACATTGTGTGGTAGGTCTCGATTCTTGCAGGTGCCATTTCTGCTTTGTGTTCTTGGTTGGTGGTTATGGCATCCTGCTTCGTATCGGTGGTCTCGGGACTGACTTCAGCTGAGGGGATTCTTACTCTTATGCTCTCATTCGCATTTTCGCTTTCAGTTTCCTGCTGCCTGTTAGAACCTCTATCAAAACTGCTCGCCGAGTCCTCAACTGTTTTTGATGTTACCGATTTTTTAAGCATGTACTTTTGACGGAACTCCCTGTATCCTTGAATAATCTGTTCAGTCTCTTCAGTTCTGGCATAAATTCGTCGCACTAGTTGATTTGCTTTCTCCATCAACTCATCATAGGATAGGGGTGTGGTGGAGGGCTCCATCTTTTCATGTACGAATTATGGTGGTTGGCGATGAAACGGTAAGAGATTCGCAAGTCTTAAAAAGATTGGTGATGATGAAATATTCTGAATTAGACACTGACGTGAGTGTCTAATTTAGTCACCCTTAGTAAACAGCCCACCCCAAAAAGCGAACTAAGTGTAACTTGTAAGTTAGATCCCGTGGCGTCGTCTTAGCGCCAGTGACGCACCCTGCAAGAAGTTGCTGCTCTAAATATCTCTTCTCTCTTGGAAACCACATCATCAAGTCATGGGACAGTTACCGACTTTTACGGAAATTCATGGAGCAATAAGATAGGAGAAAACCGCTCGCTTATTTCCCCCTGAATGCGGCATAACTAGCAGCCTAGCAACACGAAAGAAAGAACATGGTACCCACCAAGACACTACTTTTCTCAAGCATAAAATATCGGGTATCTTCAATCGAGGTACATACCACCAAGTTCCACCTTATCGTCAAACTACCAAAAATCGAAGCGAAAAGTGTCTCGCCAAACATCACGTAGGCACTTCTATCACTATACCGAAGACTCCGCACATCCTCTAGTAAATTCCTCAAATATCCAGACAAAGTTGGGACATTGGACAACCGGATTTTGCTTCTCATTTTGGTTTTTTCAATTATCTCTTGCTTTGCATTATGGGCTCGACCGGGTAAATTTCACCCGCAACAAAGTAAGAGATACGGTAATTCACTATCTTTGAACGGGCATACTCAAGTATATCTTCGTGCATGAGAGGACTTTTGAATATGTGTAGATACCGATTCACGAAGCATGGCGAAATGTTCTATATAGTCATTTGGCGTATTAAGAAGAGGAGCACGAGTGTACGGTATGCCCGTTGGACAGTTTGAAATTCGGAATCTGTGAGATTGACTGGTTGATGTAGTATTTGAATTGCAAGTTGCTGTCGAAGCTTATCTTGTTACCGAAAGTATAGCTGCTGCCGTAGAACTCCCATTTCGTCTTATTAAATGGTAGGTTATCTCTTGGCGATGATATTTTCAATTTCGAGGCGACTTTACTTTTTTGATCATTGGACTTTGAGCATAACAATTCATCTGGTCAGATTGACACGGGAATCTCCAACCCGATCCATATATCTATCAACCCCTGATCGCTTGTCCCATGCTCCTCGACTGTAATCTGACGGGAATATTTCCGAAATATAGTTACAATAATCCGACAATTACCAAGAGATCTAGCAGAAATCGCTGCCCCATTTCAACCATCAGAAGCTGGTCCAAAGAGAACCAAACACGAAGAGTGGGTGAATAGATCCCAAGTAGTAGCAAAGTTGGTCATATGTCCTATCGCATTAATTGAGTTACGACTCTACCACTTCTCTCCCGTTTTAAAACTCATTGTGCTATCATAGACCTATAAAAGAGAATAGGAGAAGTTCTCTCGTTTTTCGAGCCCCTCCAAATATCTCTAATAATCTAACACAATGAATCCTTAAACAACTGAGAATAGGTATCTTGTAATCGCTTCCAGATAACTAGTGGAGTTCAAGGAGATAGGAGATGTAAAGGGGCTATCTTAGAGAGTCATTCTTAGAGTTACTCTGGATGGGATGTTGGGAATCAACTGGACATTTGAAGTGATGGAGGTTGCTTATTTTTACGTCGAGCTTAGCAAATATAATGGCAGCGACGAAATGATGAATATGATTGAAGACTACCAACCCGAAATAGAGATGATACTATGGGAGAGAGGAATACAAATCTCGAGCGCGAGAATCGTAACGAGGCAAACTCTAAACCTATATATTTACTGTCAAGAGATTATGACGCCTACAGCCAAGTCGAAAATCCAAATGTATCAGGAGCGATGGTCCAGACCAAAAGCAGGAACGTCGAGAGATGATTAAAAATCTATACAGAATCCTAACGAACTGAGAAGGAGACTCTCGCGTGCGAAACGCCTTGTCGCCGATGGAGATATTCGCCCTGAACGACGACATGTTGGTATAGCCGCAAGATGGCACGAAGATAACGCCGAACTGAGAAGGAGACTCAACTCAAGAGAATGAGAGATGCCGAAGACAATGACAGCCCCCTCCACTCATATAGAGAAGAGGTGTTGCTACCAAATTCCAAACTACTACCGAAACCACCTTACCCATCCCCTTCAACATTTTCCATCACTCGTCGTTTTCCCAAGCCATATCATATCAACCACTTTAGCCCTCAACCACATACAACCACCGATTGCAAATAAATAAATCTAATCGCCCATAGCGCTTTCACCTTTGCAGCTTCCTGTTGGACAATCCCGCTTGCGGTGTGCGCGTCCATACGTCGTTCCAACAAGAGGCTCCTCGATATATATACGGAAACTTTAGAGGTGTTGGGTTTGTATTGGTTGTTTGTTGGTGGGCAGAATAAGAGGATTGAAGAGAACTAGTGGTGGAAGAGAGGAAGAGAGGATATACTAGCAGATTTTGAAGGAAATGATATGTGAGAATTGTAGGAAAGTGAGGAATGAAGGGTATATATAGTCGATGCGGCGCTGATTTTGATATGAGCAGGAGACGAGCTTGAGGGAGTGTTGGAAAATGACAACAAGAAGTTATACGCCAATCCTACAACAACATTGTCCCTGCCGGCACCTCATTCCCTCGCAACGAGATACTCTTACACGGTTCCTCCACATACCACATACCACGTTCTACCTACCTACATCTCCACCCCACGCAAAGAAAACAACTCAATTACTACCGAATATTAAAGTGCTACCGAAAGTATCTCACTTCTACCCACCTCTCAACGAAAAAGAACGCGCCATAAATAAAATCCCACGCATTTCCAAGACCCAAACGTTGCAATTCCAGACGGAATTCTCCTTCCCCCGGGGAAAAGGCACAATGCATGGATTCGATGGTCGTATCACAGGTGGTGTACTGAACAGTAGTCGTATCGTGATATATTATAAGTAAGATAAAGAGGGAAGAGAATCGAAGGGGCGATGAGAGGTTATACCCTGAACGAGGTTCCTCTGGCTCGTAAGCTCGCCTCGGAACCTCATTGCTAGGGGTATCGGCCTTTGGTTGCTAGGGTTTTCTTCGGCGTAAAGTGAGGCTATTCGCAACTTTTATTTTATTATTTGTATAAAACTTTCTTTTATATAATGTATCCGAGTCTTTTTTTGTATTATAAGTTGTTTTTCTTTCTTTTTCTTATATTTCTTTATATACTTTTCTACTTTTCTTAATTCCTTAAAAGTAAATTCTTTTTCTTCCCTTAAATACTCTGAAATAATTAAAAACCTTCTTACCGATTCTAGTTAAATTAAACGTTTCTCTCTTATAAATATAATTATTTATAATTCCTTAATATTTATTTACTAATAGTTTAATAATATAATCGTTTCTATTCTATTATTCTATAAAGAATATAATATTTTTAAAAGTATTATATTCTTTATTTATATATCTTTTCTCTCTTTCTTTCTCGTTTTTTTTTTATATAATAGATATTATAAATATAAAAGTGTTTAAAAGAGGATTTAAGATATTATTAAAAATAATTTAAATAATATATTTCTTTAATTTAATTTCTATTTTTAATATTATTTTAACCCTTTTATTTAATATATTATCTTATCTTATATTACCCCTTTATAATTATATAATTTTAATCTCTTTTTTTAGAATATATTTTTTTAAATATTTCTTTTTTATACGTTATTAACCCTCTTATTTTTATGCCGGTTTTATTTTAACTTTTATTATATATTACTTTTCTTATTTCTTTATATTTATATTTATTTTTATTAATATTAATACTAATACTAATATTAATTCGTTTTTATTATTATTTAAACTTTCTTAAATAGGTTAATTAAAGCTTTTACTTATTTTTTATCTCTTTTTTTCTTAAATTAATTTCGTAAACTTATAATCTTTTTAATTCCGTTAAATTTTCTTTTAATATTTTTTTTCTTTTTCGACCTTAATTTTCTTTTCTTTTTTTCGATCGATATTCTTTATTTTATAATCGGTATATTGAGTTTAAAAAGGGGGTATTAAAGAAATAATGAAAAAGGGTAAAAAGAATATATTTTATAATATAAATATATTCTAATATAATAGTTTTTTTAATTGAAAGGATATTCGTAGATCGAATAAAAGATTTTATAATCGAAGCAATATAAACGGTTAAGAAGAAGGGCTTCTATGGTTATAGTTGTAGTTGTAATTATTATGGCCCGTTTATAAAGGTTGATTAGGAAGAGGTTTGGTGAGAGAGGTCTGAGCTCAAATCACGTGCGGGTGTCGCAACTACACGGGGTTTTTTCCAATATGATTAAGATGCATGGGGCACGGGCCACATGCCATTCCTGAGGGCATTCCTACGACTGTACCGACAGCACCCCTTTGTCTTTCCAGTGCCAGGTGGTCCTTGAATCATTCCCAAATGAACTACCAAACGCCAGCACCTTCTGCCCCCTCCATCTCTTTTATACCGGAGCCAGAACGAGCACGGAAACTTGTGATGGGGCTCGAAAAGACTTGTGACAAACTCTTTCTCTGAGGAAAAGGAATAGATACTAGACGTGCAAAGACTTCTTGCTGGGTGTAAGGCAGGTATTCGATCACTCGAGTAAAGAAGAGAGTGAATTGGACATGATTTAGGGGTATCAAAAAGAGCCGGTGATCGTATATGATGGCTACATCCGTGGAAGTTCACCCATAACTCTGGAATAACGGAGTACTTGACAATAACAAATCCTTACGAGTTGTACACCAAATGCCAACCGATACCAAAATTCAAAGAATAAATTCTATAAATACTACAATAAAAGAAACATCCTAAGTATTCGCATTAGCATTAGCATTCAACTGCTCAAGATTAACCATCAAAGGCCCAACCACGCGATCCGAATACGCCTTCGCATCACGACTAACAGTCCCAATATCAACCCGATTCTCAAGCGCACTCTTCATCGCCATCACCGCCTCGCCCTCTCCCATCAACTCGCCCAGGAGCCGCTGTTCATGTTGACTATGCTTGCTACTCTGCTCCCTCAAACGCTCATCCATGTTCACCGTTTTACGTAGTATAGATACAGCAGAGAGGCTTCCACGCGAGTTTTCGATCGTGCGGGCGATTGTCTCGAGACGTTCCGCAGGGGAGAGAGGGACGACGAAAGCGCGGTTTGTGGAGGAGAGGTAGAGGAGCCAACCGACGAGGCCGTTGATGGAGGCTAGGGCCAGGAGACGGTAGACGCGCATTTTCCAGAAGAAGTTATCGATGTCTTCAAGTTTTGTGGCGCGGGAGTTGAGTTGATGGTTGTAGGTGGCTGTGACATAGAGATCTAGACATGCCAATACGAAGCCTGCGATTGTGCCGGTGCTTCGCCATACGGCTCCTTCCTTGCCAGTTACCAAACCACTTGTAACGACTGCAATAACGCACAGGTTGAACAGGTGAGGAGCTAGGAGTTCAGGGAGCGAGTAGTAAAGATATGATTTTGGATCTTCTGGATTACAGAGCAAGCAATTTGTGATGACATCCGGGCCAAATTGAAAGTATAGCAATCGCGAATCGAGGGAGTTTATCTTGGTTCTAAGAGTATTGTCGTCCGAGGTGAGACCTTGTGGTCGAAGAGCGGAGAGGCGTGTGAAGAGGACATCGGTAGGGATTTGGAGACGGGAGTTTGTAAGACTGAAAACGTTCTCGGGAGAGAAGATTGGCAGAGTTTTAATGAGAAATGCGGCCGCGACGGCGAAGAGAAGGATCAAGACGCGAGATACTGCTGGAGGGACTGGTCGGATTGTAATGCCGTGGACATTTGGTGCAGCGCGTATGGACCGGTAATACGCGATAGCTTTGGGCAGGAGTAGTGGCCCAAAGAACATGAGAAGGGACTTAATTCTGCGAATATTGTTAGCACGGAAAGTCCGGAGAGAAGGAGATTTACTTACGTCCCCCACGATATCGCCATGATGGTTGGTATGCTATGCGATTGAAGGCATATGCAAGTTGTTTGTTGGAGGGGGTTTGTTCAGGACACTTCCAATCAAATCCGAATTCTGCCAATCAAGTAATCCTCCACCGCCTCCAGATTCGGTCTAGTCCAAAAGTTTAAAGCACCGGTACCCACTTTATCGCACATATTTTTGATTTTTGCCCAAGCTCCATCTACAAAAAGCACAACAATTCCAACATTCCACCATCTCACAGCAAGACACAAGAATGCGCAAGAATAGTTATTTTGCGCGATACACTTCATTGTCTATCGTCTGCCCAAGCTCCTACTGAGCTTCGCCGACCTCAATATCTTGGTCTTGTGAATCCAAGTTTCCTTACCTTTCCTTCTCTCCCTCCCAGCAAGCGTGGCACTTTCGAAGCTTTGAGTGATCCTCTCCCCCATGGTCCTGAAAGTCAAAAAGTATGCCCAGATCAAGCCCCAAGTACTCTGCCAAGAGTCATCTCACTCGTGTTGCAAAGTCACCGCGAAAGCCATGGCGACCTTTGCGTCTCTTTGTTGAGAGACATCCTTTCTGTGCCATCGTGCCCAATTATGAACAACGAATTAAATAATATAATCTTCCATGCCAATGATATCTATAATTCCTTCTTCTCCGATTGTGATGCTTCCGATGTCTCCTTTGCTGCTGTCTTTTCACCTGAAGGAACCTTGACGGGCTCTGCTTTCTTCGCTGGGGCTCGTGGTGATACAGCCAGCGCAATCGTCGCAACCAGCGCGTCGCTGACCAGCAGGATGATGGCCATACAAGCGATCGACCATGATTGAACACTGACGCTTCCAACTGGCGCTCTTGGAAACGAAAGCAACCACTCTGCCCAATATGGTGCCCAGCCCTTAGGAATCCAGAACATAGGCTGCTTCTGGAACCAAAACTGTAACAACATCCTTACTCCGTTCAGCCCCAACCACCGCAACGCCGAGACGACTCTATCAAATATTGCTCTCGTAGATTCCGAAGTCGATTCTGTAAAATGGCAGAGTCAGCAAGGCTCGGGGAAACAGCAACACAACACCCAAGCAAAAAGAAAGCTTTGCGAGACGTACTGCTCTTCTCCAACTGCTCCAGCAATTTATCATGTTGTCTCCGTAGCTTCGCCCATTTTGCAAACTCGTCCTGGCTGCTCGTGCCATTCATCTCCGTCCTAACCTTCAAGAACTGCTTCTTCAAGCTCTTCTGCTCAGCCGCGGATTTCGAGGTCGGCACCGGAAGCATATTGTAGATACTCCATAGCTAGATAAACGTTAGCAAACAGGAATGCACTTTGTGCCGGTAAGTACAGGGCACATACCAAATTATTTATGGTTGCGACTCCGAAGGTATTGACCAGGTGGATAGTAAGTTGGAGAATGAAGACGAAGACCAGGAGGGAAGGCATTTCGGCGGATGAGAAGTAGCAGTAGCTACTATCGCTCAAGATTCTGATCAGACCTTGCTGGCGAACTGGGTAATGTCTGTACTTGCAAGATCCGTTTTGGAGGACATACTGTGGCCGATTTTGAAAGTTGTGCCTCTTCTTCAACCTCGGTGGGTCCGTGCGTCAGCCCTGAACCACAAGGCTGGGCTGCGAAGCGTATCAATCTTGGCTTCATAACTCACTTTCCATTTATTTTGCGACTTTACATGACAGCGTTGAAGCACTGCATTCAAAGCTTATACCTAGGTAGATCTCGCTCTCCCAGTAACACATCATGTCGCGGGCCCTGGACCAAGAAACAGCCACCGCCATCCAGACCAATGACCCCCACAAAGTCTATCAAGACATAACCACAGCCCTATGTCGAAACCGAGAAGATCTGCTGGATATCGAGCTCTTAGGAAAGAGTCACATCTTACCCCCTGGTCAGAATCTACTATTCGAAGAGAACAGCATCGCGATCCCAAAAGCAAGACTTGTCCAAGCTTTCGTCATTGCTCGTCAGATATTCTTCCAGCTGTTTAGAGACTGCCCCAAGGAAAGACATGAAGAGCTTCGAGATGCCACTGCCGTAATGCTTCTAATGGACCCGGAGAATCTCACTGTCGCCAATGCTCGGAAACGAATCTTACAGTTTTACGAGGCGGATTCAAGGGAAGAAATACGGGAATTGCTTAGGCGGGAACTGATTTTCCTAAACAGCTTGTTGACCGCACGCTTACATCGCCACACGAAATCCCCTACTCTCTGGAATCATCGTCGATGGGTTCTTATTATGTGCCAGTCGTTAGGCATGGAGTTTGATATGCAAAAAGACCTCAAAACGGTTGTCTTGGTTGCGGCAGAAAGACATCCCAAGAATTACTACGCTTGGTCACACCTGAGATGGCTTGTTCAGAAGTTTGCCGTCCAAGGAAAAACGAAATACGAGTTCTTACCGGTTATCCAGGACTGGTGTTTGAGGAATCCTAGTGATACCTCCGGCTTCTCTTTTCTTCTGTTCTGTCTGGGAATACCCGACTCTTCGGAAGACGTACCTCACGATAGAACCAGCGAGGTTGTCTACCAACAAGTATTTGGATATGCCGTTTCTTTCAAATGGACTCACGAGTCTGTATGGGTGTTTCTGAGAACCCTCGCTGCATCAGACCTGTTAGATGGGCAGATTGCTTTCGATGAGGAAATGGATAAGCTGATGGTAGCATACTCGAATGATCCTAAAGCAGTCTCGACACTCAAAGCCGCAAGCGAGTGGTTTAGAGAGTATCGCCAGGGGTCTCCATTATTGACACTAGAAACAAGTTAGCTGTCAAAATAAACAGGAAAATAGTTTGCATAAACGCACGAGGCATCTGATGTTAAGCTTTTTGAATTTCGAGGTGCCGATATCAGGTGATCATGGATCGTTGGCTGTGCTCGAACCTATGGTGATATTTCGGACCCCACAAACTCCACCGGTTATTAATAGCCCCCCTGCCTCCTCGCTTACCTTATCGACATTGCACAATTTTGACAAACCTGGACCATGCGTATCCTCATGGATTACTGTATCCAAGATGATCTGACCTGAAGAATGGGGAAGCTGTAGCTCATGATACGTCGTTGGATAGAGGCAACTATTTCCGAATCCCCTCAGAGGCTAATAAGAAGTTTGGCAGATTTTGAAAGGTTAAAGATCAACTTGAAACTTGACGATCTTGGAGATGCGACAGCGACGACCGGAACTTTTCCAGGTATTGTGGTGTCACCCGAGGTAATGCCAAATTTGTAGATGAATGTTTTCGGGATATGCGACAAGTCAATTACAATTGGTCTAGAAGCTCTAAATCTGAGGATGCACGGTTTCAAGTGCATATCACCAGAACGACGACGGCGACGACGACTTGGGCGATTGTAGACGAGCATGGAAAAGTACAAGTCGATGCGAGGGCGCCGTTGTGCATCTATTTCCGAATGCTGGCGGCCCACGACATGAGAGCTGCAAAGGCATCTTCTCGTCATTCGACATGTGGTGTAGATAGACTACTTCATACGTAGTGCTACTGCGTGCGTGCGTGGGCCATGAGAGCGAGATCTCATCCATCTTTTTTTGATAACCATGAGAAGATTACCCCGCCTCCGCCTATGATAAGCTAAGGAAGCTGAACAATTGACGAGGCGAAGTCTTTTCTGTATTCTTGTCTTCACAATCGCATGCCTTTCGTGTAGGCCTACTTTCGTGGCAGAAGCTTCCAGCGACGAATAGGATAGCTCTTTTTTGCTAAGCCATCCTTCCCAACGCGTCTAGGACCCCTCACTTGCTGGAAGCGTTAGTGGACGCAAAATGCTTGCGTGTGCGTCTGCAAAAGCCATGCGAAGTCTGTGGTGTACCATACAGTGATATGGAAAAGGTCGAAAGCCAATGGGATAGAAGTAAACTTCGTATTTCTCGCGGGCGTGCAGCTTTCCCCCACACAAAGTGCTCTCAATTGGAGGTTGGGTATCGCATTCCAAGGCTGTTGCTGAGGCGGCCCAAAGATACACTTGGAAAACCTTGTTTGGTTCCAAGTTTGTAGCCATACTATCAAGATCAACATGCTAGCGTCTTAGTGTATTTTGTTTCGTTTCCTGCGGCGGCTAGTCGTACGTCTTGCAGCGATACGGGGCCGTCCTTCTTCTGGCGCGTCATCATCATTGGCTGACGATCGGGCCTCACAGGCCTCCTATCTTTTTCTATTCGCGTCGGCTCCAGAAGACCATCGTCTCCAGACTCCAAGGAAATCAATTCGCCGCACGCCGAACGTCACCAACTGACCACAGCCGAATTGGGCAGTTCAACGGCTTGTTCTACCGGTGCATCGACGGCGAATCTCACGCTGTGATTTGACAATAGCAACAATGGCACCCTGGCCGCATTCGACGGGATGTGTGAATTGGGAGGGAGTGGAATGGGAGCAGGCAGGAGCTCCAGGCTGGGGTTGGAGAAAACTATCGAGATTGTTGCCGCTATCGCCGGTCTCCAACTGGTATTATTTGGCCCAAAGGATGTGGAAGTTGGCATCTGGCATTGAACATGGCAGGGGTTGGCCAGTTGGTGATGGTTCTGGATCAGGAGGATTGTTTGAAAAACAGAAACATCTGCGGCGAGGGAGTTGAAAGTATGCGCAGTCCATATCATTCCTGACGATGGGCAGATTCGCAGTCACCAACAGCGACGGAGAAGCGTTGTCGTCCTTGAAATGCTGGTTTGTTCGATATGACGATAGGGGGGCTGCTCTTCATTTCGGTGGTACCCGCATTTAATGTTAAAAGGCGTTTGTTGATGGAAGATCCGGTGTTTTTGACAAGCGTGGCGCTGTCGGCCGCCGTAGTGATGGGGAAGTGAGGAAAAGGGATGATCCCTTCTGGCGAGCCCAAGTGCTGCGCTGCAGGCTGCTTAGCTGCTGTGCGATCGCATGTGCAGCGCTGTCAGACGCTGTAATTCAGGTTCCTGCTGGTGGCGGGAGCTGGCACAGACGCTGAATAGAATAGTTGAGATGCACACGCTCGCGCCTGTTGCTAGCCTCCCGCACCACCGATTTCTGGACAGGTTGTCTACCTAGGTACCTACTCGAGTATAGATATTCATGGGGGCCAGCCCCCAAACCCCCATAGCTCGCTGCGCTCGAGAGATGAGTGAAGATATATTCTACTTACTTAGAGTACTGTATCTCACAAGAGCGCAGCGAAGAAGGCCTCCACGGCAGTGGCCCCCGGAGGGCCAGCGGAGCGTCACTGGTGGTCACAGCGACCCTGAGTGACAGCCCAGAACTTCTCAGTCAGGGTCTCTTCTGATGCAAGTACCTGGAGAGCTTCTACGGTGGCCGAGACTGCGCACAAGGGACTTCCTGGCTGCATGTTGGACTGATTTCTTTCGTGGTCGTCTAATCTACTCTCTGCCCCATCGGGCCTAGCCGACCTCCGTCTCAGCCACTAAGCGACGACGTGGCAGGGATCAACTTGATCAAGGTACCCGCCACTACCAGTTGCCCCGGCCGCCCGCGTACCTGCCCTGTCCATGCCGCTTGCTTGGTGGTTGGCCCCGTCTTCATCCCTTAAAACTCCTGGTCCGCTGCTTCGCTCCTCCGTTCTGCTCTTAATACTGGTCGTACTGCAAAGCCACTCGCTCTTGAAACTTACTGAAAAGTTGGTTCTTCGGTCTCTCGAGTGTGTTCCCCTTCTCTGCTTCACCACTGTCGTTAAGGTTCCTCTCCCATTCTCGAAGTCTACAGAAGATATATTAAAAGGCAAAGCATAATTCCTCGACCGTCCGCGCCAGGAAGCAATTGTCGTCGTGTATCATCGCCGATCCATCCTGCTTTCTTTCTCAAACCCATCAACACCACATCAATCCAACAGGTACGTACATTTCTATTATCTCGACGGCTTCAGCTGTTGCTTCTTCCCCCTCCATCGCCCATCGCTCCTGCCGCGTCGAATCGTGGGCTTCATCCGGACAGAGCGACGGCGACGACGAAAATATCTTCTCGAGGCAGGCGTGGCCCCGACAGGCATTGACCAAGCCGATACACTCCCTCGTCGCCCCATAAAAGCGCGAGTGCCGTCTGCCATCCCGACTCAAACTTCTCTCCCGCCTCTTCAAACACACGCGCTTGCATCCATCCCATCCATCTCCTTGCAGCAACCAACAACCATCTTTGCAATCATCTCATCAATCGACTTCGCCGGCCTCGAATCCACCTCAATCAGTTCCAATTACTTCCATTGAGCCCCGGCTGACCCTCACAAGAAAGCTACAGTTCCTGTTCCAACATAATAATCACCCGACACCATGTTCGCTCAGAAAGTTCTCCCTGTCCTCGCGGCAGTTGGCCTCGCCACCGGTAAGTTACATCGATCCTCTCCTCTAGCCGGGTACAACCTCGCACCGCCATTTTCAAGCAAGTGGCTACAGAGCAGGAAACGAAGAGATGGAATGGAGCTTGGTGAAGCTGCGAACGCGTGCACAATGCCATGATCGAACGAACATCAGCTTACTGGTTTTTCCTCATTTCTAGCCCAGACTACCGCCTCATCATGCACATCAACATCCACCATGACCATCAACTCGGCCGCCGATGCCTCCGCACTCTCCGACTGTTCCACATACGCCGGTAGCATCTTAATCGGCCCAAATGCCGCTGGTGTGATCGCACTCGACGGTCCCAGCAGCATTGGAGGTAACCTTGTTGCTGAAAACGCAGGAGGATTGACCAGCTTGACCAGTTCGTCTATTGGACAAATTGAGGGATCCATGACACTTGACAACTTGACTCTGATGTCAACCCTCTCGTTCACCGACCTGACCGCCGTTAAAGACATCGCCTGGAGTGCTCTCCCAGCTCTTTCTTCCTTGACCTTCCCATCCACAATCAGCCAGGCCAGCTCCGTCATCATCACCAACACTTTCTTGAGCACTCTCGACGGCATCAACTTGGTTACTTGCGACACCCTCAACATCAACAACAACAACCGTCTCAAGGAATTCTCCACCCAAATCGCCAATGTGTCTATGCTTACGATCGCCACCAACGGACAGGATCTTGTCGTCGAGCTTCCAAATCTTATCTGGGCTGCCAATGCTACCTTCAGAAACACCTCTTCCGTTACCATTCCATCTTTGGCCACCATCAACGGATCTCTTGGATTCTACGGAAACAACTTTGAATCTCTCTCAGCACCAAACTTGACTTCCATTGGTGGCACCAACGACGGCTCGCAAGGTGGTGGTCTCGCTTTGATTGCCAACGCTGATGTTACCAACGTCTCCTTCCCTGTCCTCAAGTCCATTGCCGGTCTTGCCCAGGTTGCCAACAACTCTGCTCTTACCAACATTTCTTTTGCCTCTCTGTCTACCGTCGGTGGTGCCGTTGACTTCTCCGGAAACTTCTCCACGTAAGCTTCTCTGTTCATATCTTTTTAATCATCACTTACTGACCGATGAAACAGCCCCATCATGGACTCGCTCACTATCGTGAAGGGTAACTTCAACATGCAATCTACCGCCCAGATCGACTGCTCCACTTTCGATGCTGATGACAAGAAGAACGTTATTCTCGGTCAATACACATGCAAGACCACTGCCAACGCCCAGAGCTCCGGAGGTGGAACTACCACCAGTGGTACCAGCAGCAGTTCTGCAAGCGCCTCCAGCAAGGCCGCAGCAGCATCATACGGCGTGAACGAATTCGTGGCTGGTGTGTCTGTCCTTGGTGGTCTTTTGCAAATGTTGTTGTAAGCCATTGGGATGTCGGCGTTTTTGTTCGTTTTCGATTACATTAGACCTAATCTGCGACGTTTCTATTTTGTTTTCTTCCACTACAACTCGGCCTGTGCCACAACGAAGCCTTGTCATGAATCGAATCCGAGCATTTTAGCGTTTTGGTTCACCCTTTCCTTAGGATGGGCAGAAAGGGAAAGAGGTTGCATCCGTGCATAATATATGTTGCTACTGTCTCTTACGAGGGTTGCATACTGTGGGAAGAGGTAGGCCAGTGGTCAACCCGTCGGATGTGTGTGATGGTTAGACGGGGGAATGACTTTAGGACTGCTGAGATTCCATAAAACTGTACATTGATCCTTACGATTTTTTTAATGGCCTCTGTGATTATGCTTCTTAATGAAAAACATGTTGATCTTATTCCATGTCTACCAGTTGTGTGACTTTTTTATCTTTGTGATCATATTTCCGTATTCACGTTGCCATTGCATCATATTTCCATATTCCACACCGCGGGCCAATACTGTAGACTGTCAATCCAAACGGGCTTGTCGTTGTTGTGTAACGCAGCCACCTTTTTTGCGGGGGAGGCTGAGGTGAAGGGGGGGATTCGTAACGGTTGGTGCGCGGTTTCTTCTTCTTTGAGGCTGAGGAATATTCTGCACGTTGCGTATGCATTAAAGTGTGAGGTAGGCTGTAATTCTTTTCATGATGAGAAAATGGCCTTGCAAAAATGGTTACATTTTGTAAGGCTGTGTGTAGTAGGTCTGGTATTGTACTTTGTACTTTGTACTTAGCGAATTTGAGGGCGGGGGGGCAAGAGAAGACTTTGTAGATTATATCCCATTAAGTTACCCCAAAAAACCTTCCCTTCTCTCATTATAAAACCCTTCAACCCAACTACACAAATCCTCACAGCGGTCTTATCTTTCCAATTCATCTATCTCTTCCAACGCCAGGAGACACCCTTATTTGGGGATACCAGGATATAGTACTCGGACCACCTTAGCATCGACGTCTTTACTCCACATGCGGGTTATGGATTAGATTATGGATGCGAATAGTGGCAAATTGCTGGTTTATACGCTCCATTTAATCGCCTAACCCATAAATTTTATATAAAATTAACCTTTAAATAATAAAATAACGAATATTTAACGAGACCGGCCTCTTTCCGTAGGGCTTCGCGGTGTTGATCATATAGGTATTGTGGGTATACCCCTGAGGGGTGTCTCCTGGCGTTGGAAGAGATATCCCACGACCCCACCTCCTGGTTCCAAGCCCAAACATAAGATAATACCTACTAGTACTAAATGCTTTGCGAGAATTGAAAGGGGAGGGAAGAGTAATTTCTGGGTAAGGCGATTTCATTGGGTAACTTTGTGAGGATAAAACTTAGGGGGAGGGAGATGTGAGTTGAATTATAGATTAGCCCAACTATAATGCTGAAAAGTTACGAAGTACAAAGGATTTAGGGGAAGGCGGGCATTCGCTGTTACACCCTCCAAACTACACTTACAATAATACGAAGAGAGGGTTCAGTAAGGTGAATAAATCTGTTATGAAAAGAGTGAGGGTCTTAGTGCTTAATACTATGTTACCCCTGAATACTTTGAGCAAGCTCTGTGGCTGAAGCTTAGAGGAATTCCAAGTATCCACCGTTATGAAAAGATAGTTTTCGAAATTCTTTCTACATAAGGAAATTTTAAGGGGGGAGAGGGAATCCTTATTCTCCCTAGGTTACCCGGAGAAATTTTCGAGGTCACCCCGCTGCGCTACCTCCCACCTAGGTTACCCGGCGATTCTTATTCGTATTTACTTACCCGGAGATCAAAAAAAAAAGAATTCTCCGAGGCCTATTCTTGCCAGGTTACCCGGAGATTCTCGATTTCCCTACCCGGTTATGCTGCACAACTAGGTTACCCGGAGACGATTATTATTAAGGAATTTAAAGCTTAATAGAAAAGTTTATCTTTATCTAATATTATTATCTTTATTAATAATTCAGAATAATATAATAATAATATTAAAAGGGATAATTATAAATATATAATATATTAAGAGGAATATTAAATCTTTTTAAAGAATAATATTATTTATTTAAAATCTTATATATTTAACGCGAAAATAATTAGAACATAAAAAAACTTAGAGAATATTATTTAAATATTAATAAAAATAAAATAGAATCGGATTCATCTATATATTAATAATACTTTAATAATCTAAGAAATAAAAGATTAAACCTTTAACTTTTTATAATAAGCTTTTTATAAAATTTAAAATATTATAGAATTATATAATATATAAATTTATTAATCCCTTAATTATATCGGAATTAAAAATAACGAAATTATAAATAAATTAACCGATCTTAATATATATAAAAGCTATATAATAAAAGGCCCGAAAAATTAATTTATAATTAATAATATTCGATTAATTTAAAAGAATATAAAAGAAGAGAAAAGATAAGAATAATAGATTAAGGCATATAATAAATTATTTAAAAGATATTAATTATTCGATATAACTTATATTATTAAACCTTTAATAGAATTCTCTTTATTTAGAATAATTCTTTATTAATTTAATATTATACGATATAATTATAACGATTTCGTATAATATTACTTAAAATATAAATATAAAAAAACCAATTTAGAATACTCTTATAATAGAATAATGACTCCGAATTATCTTATTAGATATTAGAAATTAATATAAAAATTTAATAAATAACCTTTTAAATCTTAAATTCCTTTTATAATAAACCACGAAAACTTTAATTATTTATAAAAATTATTAAATTAATTTAAGAAATTCTTAGAATTTTTAAATATTATAAAATTCTATATTAAGATTTATTCGTATAGAAACGCGAATTAAAATAAGATTCGATAAAGGAAAACCGTTAAAAGCCCGAATATATTATATTCCGAACCGTTAATAATTAACCCTCTTTTAACTTAATAAATAAATAATTCTTTCGGAAATATTATATTCATAAAATACTCTTTTTGTTAAGCTCCTTTATTATATTCTTATTAATAAACTAATTTATGAATATATATATTATAAATATAACCTAATTAGCGGGGATTTATTCATTTCTTTTATTTTTTTATGGATATTTTTAAGAGCTTTTCGATTTCTATGAAATTATATTATTAAATTATTTAAATCAAATTCGCCCTTATTAGAAATAATACTCTTATAAAATAAATCTATAATTAAAATATTTAAACTTTATTTTAAAAGAATATAATCTTACTTTAAACGGATTAAAAGAGAATCATTAAATCGGCTATTAATATTATTTATATCGAATTATTTTCGGAAATAATTAAAAGGGACGAAATTAAAAATCTTATATATATTCTTAGCTTAGTACATTATTATAGCTTCTAGAAGCTCTAAGATTTATACCTTCTAATATAAATAATATAATAATAATAATAATTATCCGAAAACGATTTTTTTCAGGGGAAGATTATTCGCGGGAGGTTACCCTGCGATCCTTTATTATCTCTAAATTCCGTGTCTGGTCGCGGATTCGGAGACTGTCTGATAGCGATGGTTATAGTGGGGGAATTAATGTGCTTTTATACATGCAAAGGAGCGAGAACTTCGACATTTGGATATGCTTGTGGGTATTTGGAGTCAAAATTACATTTGTCACCTGCCATGATATCTATTTTTAATCTTCTATTGCACATTGGGAACCATTCTAGTCGTTTTCATAATTTGAGGAATTTCTGGGCCGCAGAGTCATGCAGTGTATGGAGGGTTGATGCAAGGGGATGAGGGTGATTTTGCGGTATTAGGAGCGTTTATAGTTTGGCTTTGGGTGTGTCCTGCTTCAACATGGTGTCGGCAACAATGCGGCGTTGAATCTTGCCAGTGGCCGTCTTGGGCATGTTGTCTGTGAAGTAGACCTGCATTACAACGTTAGCTTTGAACAAGCTACTCAAGTAGGAGAGTTATGGATTACTTACTTTCTTGGGAATTTTGAATTTGGCAACCTTCTCCGCAAGCCATGTCCGTAATTCCTTCTCGCTGAGCTTCTCCCCGCTCTTTACCACAATTGCCACCGCGACTTCTTGTCCATACATCTCATCTGGAATGGCGAAACTCACAGCCTCGCCAACCGCCGGATGTCTAGCAAGGACATTGTCAAGCTCGATGGGACTGATTTTCTCTCCGCCCTTGTTGATCAACTCCTTGATTCTGCCAGTGATGATCACATACCCATCCTTATCCAGGAAGCCTTGATCACCTGTGCGGAAGAATCCATCCTTTGTGAATGAGGACTCGTTGGCCTTTGGGTTGTTTAAGTAGCCTTTTGTGACATTCTCGCCCCGAATACAGATCTCGGCTGCTGTACCTTGAGACACCTTTTTGCCCTCATCATCCAATATCGCAACCTCGACACCTTGTCCAATTCCAACACTTCCTGGTTGACGCTTTCCTGGAGGAAGAGGATTGGAAGTCATTTGATGTGCGGCCTCGGTCATAGCATACGCCTCTAGAACGGGTGCCTGATATGTTTTTTCCAATAGGTGGAAAACGGTTGGGGATAGTGGAGAGGAACAAGATCTGATGAAGCGGATTTTTGGCATTGGTACTGGTGCTGGGTTCTTGAGAAGAATCTGGTGCATCGTTGGAACAGCCGTGTACCAATTGGCCTTGTGAGTTATGAAATCACCCCAGAACTCAGAGGCAGAGAACTTGAGGGGTACGATAACGGATCCTCCAGAGTATAGAGGGGCCAAGAAGCCTGCGAGTAATCCGTGAACATGGAAGAGGGGCATAACCAAATAGGTACGGTCTTTAGGTGTAAGTTGGTACGTTAACTGGATATTCTTCATCGTTCGGGTGAGGTTCCTATGCGTCAATGGCACTGCCTTTGGCCTTCCTGTAGTCCCGCTTGTATGTAGGACAAGAGCGATATCGTCTGGCTGAGCCTGCTCAACTCTTTGGTTCCCCTTTCCCTTCAACTTTCCCTCTTCCTTAACATCTAGTACAACCTCTGAACCATTCCAGTAGCACTCTGCAATAGCAGCTTGATACTTTCTTGCAGCCCGCACCGCTGGTCCATCTTGTTGGTATGAGCCCTTTGGTACGAGTGCAATAGCAGACTTCAAGTCGTCGATGTAGAATTCGAATTCCTCCTGTTTGTATGCCGAGTTGAGAGGAGCAGCGATTCCTCTTTGCCAGGCGCTAGCAAGGAATGCGACAATAAATTCGTAGGTATTGGGGAGAGCGATTGAGACTGCAGCTTCGGGTGTGAGGCCGAGCTTTGCAAGCTTCTTTTGAAAGGAGAAGATTTCGGCATAGAGAGTTTTGTAGGAGACGACGAGAGGTTGAGGCTTGCTTGGGATGATGATTGCAGTCGAGTTGTCTGCCGATGAGAAAGAATTGGAGAGAGTGGTTGCAGCCATTGCGACTTCGGGAAGGCAATTATCGCCCAGGTCTGATTAGAGAGGATGTCTAATACAGCAATTGATTTTCCTGAGCGTGGGCCAGCAATTAATAGGTAAAAGATCGAGGTTTAATATACAATCTACTTTGCGATCAGTGAGATGGGGAATACAGAACCAGGTCGGTGGATGACAGACGCTCGTTTGATCTCCACGCTCGCCTTATCTTGGTCGTTGCCGACTCTTCCCCGAACAAGGTCCAGAGGGTATTGAATTCTCAAATATTCTAATGCCACCCATGGAGATAATGGCATTACAACTGCACTCGTAATAACAAAATAAATATATAAGGCTAGCATCTCGCTTCTTTTATTATTTTTAAGTACTTACTTTACTGCATTTAAATCTGCTTAACACTTTCACGTTGCTTTAGACTATTACGCCAAGTTTATACTTGCTAGGGGGGTGACCGTTTTGGTGGACCCGTCGCACCGACCCGACCGACCTCCCGAGGTCGGGAGAGTCAACTAAACCAATCACGTGTCTAGCTTAAACTACATCCCGCCTCATAACGTAGCCTCACACATCAGGCTGTACAGAGCAACTAGTTTATGACCCAAATTCGATTTGCGCTTCTCCGCAAAGGCATACATACTGATCATGCCGAACCTCAATCCTACTCCGCCTGCCAGAGCAGGACTGTCACTTTACGCAAACCTCCTTGACCCGACTAACGCGACATCAGCAGCAACAGTCTCGCGAGGTCCTGTCGTCTTCAAGACTGGCTCAGATGCGCCAGAAGATGCTTCGGCCAAGAAACCACAAATAGATGCTGGTAGATTACTCTGCTATTCAACTCGAAGTTCCAACTGCTCACTAAATTCTCTTGCGTTTTAAATAGCTACCTTGCGCTTTCAACCTACCAAGAGACCACAACTCGCGCAGAAACCCAAGCCAAAAACACAATTTCCAAAAGCCGCTGTTCCTAGTAAAGAGACTCTAGAAAGTGTGCCAATATCGAATACTCAACGACCGACTGCTACGAAAGCAGCTGCAAAGAGCACGCTAGCTGACTGGACCGCAACTGGAGATGACGACGATGTAAATGGCTTTTACGCTGGCGAGAAACGCCAAAGAGGAGGACGAAAGCGGAAGAAGAATAAGCATAGAGAAGAACATGTTGCCGTTCAGGACTGGGATGACATCTACGATCCAGCGCGGCCGAACAGCTACGAGGAATACAAGCACAGTGACGAGAAAATCCGGGAAATACGAGAATGGAAAGATAGGCTGTACGCCCATAGAATGGCACGAAAGTCTGAGAGCAACAAAGAGAGTGATGATGATGGCGACTATCGTCCACAGATTAATAGTATGTTTTCCCGAGTTTCAGGTATTCAGATGATGCTAATTGAAGATAGACCAATTTGCCCCTCCACCCATGGATTCTCCACCACCAAAACCAGCCGACTCGCCATCCGACTCACATATTCCAGCTCCCCCAACAGCTCAACCACCACCTCCTCCACCCGAAAACTTTACCCCATCAAATCCCCCTGAATCTGTCGCTACAGGTTCAATATCCCGCGCTCCAGTCCGGTATAATCTCCCACCAGCACCCAGTGATATCCCCAGCTCCGAAGCAGAGCTTGAAAAGGCTTTGGCAGACGAGCCAGATGAAGATGAAGAATCTACGGCGAACACCGAAGAAGCGCCCCGCTCGCTACGGCCTGGCCAGAAAGGATTTGCAGAACGGCTAATGTCAAAATATGGCTGGAGTAAGGGCACAGGCCTTGGCGCTGATGGGTCAGGAATTGTTAACCCGTTACGTGTACAAGTGGAAAAACGAAAGAAGAAATCAGACGCGGAGGGAGGTGGTTTCAGAGGTCCTCCCGGTGGAACGGGGAAAATTATTGGTGGAAAGAAGAATGTTCCCGAGAAGGATTCTGAGGCAGGGAAATTCGGCCCCATGTCTGAAGTTATTGTGCTGAGAGGCATGGTGGATGGCATGAATTTGGATGAAGAGGTGGAAGGCGCTGGTGACGGAGGGTTGATGCAGGAAATTGGCGAGGAGTGTGATGAAAAGGTATGTTGTCCTCTCTATTTTCCTCGGCATTTTCAAACTAAACTCCTATACAGTACGGCCGCGTGGAAAGAGTTTACATCGATCGCCACGGTTCTGGACCAGCACCAAAAGTCTTTGTCAAATTTACAAACCAGTTATCTGCCCTACGGGCTGTCAACGCGCTTGAAGGGCGTATCTTCAACGGGAACACGATAGCTGCACTCTTCTACGACACGGAGACATTTGAAGCAGGCAATTATGAGGCATAATCGCTTAGATAGGAAGAATTGATCATTCCTGTTTCTGGACGAGAAAGGGGTTCCAACATTTTGAATCCCAAAAGCATTCAAACGAAGCCGAATTTGGTTCCGGCGCGGAATTTGTATTCGGACTTCTAGTTAAACCATAACTCAACGTTGTTAGCCGAAGAAAAGCAATAGCCAGCGAATAAGATTCGGCTGCAGCGCGGTTTTATTGCATTTCGCAGTTAGGCTTCAAGTCCCTGTAGTTACAGGGCACTAAAGCCTGAAGCTAGATTACCCCTGAATCGGCTTTGATCCATTCACCACTGCATTCCAATCTTTGTTACATATCGCAGTTAGGTGGTGGAGTCAACTCCTTGGCCTCCACCAGTTCAATTTAAATCCTCGCGGCCGGTATCCTATCTCATCACTAAGGCTTTACGCCTTCTTGCATGTCAAGGAGCATAGAGTTCAATAGCCTGAAGGCCTTTGCCCGCAGGGTATCGCTCGCCTACCCATACCCAATATGCAGAATCCAAAGTTTGTTGCATATCGAAGTTTGGATACTTCGTCTCTATAGCCTTGCTCCATAGCCTAAAGACACTTATCTCGGCGTGTCAGCCAACAAACCTTTGTTACAACTCGCAATCAAGCACCATGTTTCTCTCTACCTAGGTACGCAGCAGTTATGTTTGAACCTAGAGGACATTATCCTCGAGTCACATGGAAGTCAACAGGCTATTGCCAAAGCCGCAGAACCAACTTCAAGTTTAAGAATGACAGAGCAACATCAAGGATATCAAAGGACTTTGATTACTTCGTACACCTAGGTGTTGTTGATACACAAACCACCATAACCCGTCGCCCCATTCCGTCTACAATCCCCAAAGGAATGCCACAAACAATTTAGTTGCCAACTCACTCCGTAACCCAACGTTCCAACCCACAAAAGGACCAGTTGCTGAGAATATCCATGAAACTTCATACCCAATACCAAACAATATCCTCACACACGAGCGCCCTCCTTCGTCTTGATAGTGATGGCAAAAATCTCATCGATAAAGGTCTTCTTTTCAACCTCGTCTTCCTGCGGCCCTGCTGCTTCGCCTTTTTGTGGTGCTGCTAGCTTTTTCAACTCCGTTCCTTTCTCTTTGGAATTATTGTGATCAGAGCTTGCAGAAGAAATATCAGCACTTTGGCCATTCACAGACGATTCACCACCCTCAGGCAACATTAGCCCCTGTTCCGACGAATTGTCCCCTCTCCTGGGTTTATGCCAAAATCGTGGCTTCGAAGTTGGCCCTGGTTCTCCAGTATCACTGTCGGAACCACCTCCCTTCCTGAATTTCTTCACGAAATTAAATGTGCTTTGGTTCTTGACCTTTGGAGCCTCATTGAGGTCGATTCCAGTGAGATCCAAGAGTTTTGAAAATTCCTTGAAAGTTTGCTTAGCGAAAGTCGCATGGTCCGGGGAGCCTTTGAAAACTCGTTGCTGCGTTCGGAATAAATTCAAGGGCACGAATATCAACTTCTTTCCAGGCGCTCGGGCGTGAATGGGGACTATAATTTTGAATATAAGGAGGTTTGCTATTCCAGTAGTACCTTGTGTCTCCCCGAGACAAGGAGCACCAATTGGCGTTGCGATGAACTGAGCATCGTTGAAAAAGGGGTCGTCTATTTCATCCTTGAGCGCTTCCAGGGTGAGCAGCATTGTCTTTGCGAATTCTCGTTGCTTGGCGTCAGGATTATTATTCTTTGAAGCCTTGTTGAAGATTTTCATGACCGTTGCCACACTTTGCAACTCCATCGTCTTCAAATATTTTACGTGGGATTCTTCAAGCGCTTCTATTGGAACCTGCATGGTTGGGAGAAGATTTTTGGCGTCCCTTCGAGCGAGAACGTCAAAGCCTGCACCGATAGAAGCTCGAATGGCAAAGCAGCCCACGTGAATTCCTGCTGCAAGAATATGAGAGTCGCCTATGTAGTCAATCATCAAGTCGAGACGGCGCTGAACATCGAGATGGCCTATCTGGAGACTGGCAGCTAGAAACGGGATGACATGATCCCTTATTGCAAAACGAAACCCCGCGGCTTGGAGTTTTTCAGCATCCTCATCATCTACTTTACTGACCAAGAATAAGAGTTGTCCCTTTCCTAAAGCTTCTTCGCCGGCCTTAATTGTCGCACGTTCTACGTCGAGAGTATGGTTGCCTTTGGTGGTGAACGATACAAGACTCTTCTTGCGCTTAGCACTACTCGGCTTCTTATGCCCGGTGGATGTGATCTCCTCATACAATATGCCCATTTCGTACAGCTCGCGGTCGAGACAACTTGCGAGGTCCGCTGCAGCGATACAGAATAATTCGCGAAATATGATGCTGTACTCTTCCACCGGATCACCAGACTGATCCAAGAGATTTTCCTGAGACGTCGATCTGATAAATTGGTGGCCAAGGCCTGCTTCATCGATATGTTTGCGCATTGGAGGGATCAGATTCATGAGACCAGACCAGTTGTGCGATGCTCTATAAATCCAGAGAAACACAGGGTGGGACGAATTGAACACGTCGTTAAATGACTATTGACAAATTTAGCCACTTGTGCTAGAAAACGGCCATCGGGGGGACCTACTCGTTCGAGGAATTGTTGCGTGACCTTTCGATTCGGCAGAAATCCAGAGGGAGTAACCAAAATTCGACCGTGCCTATCGAAGACTGCTGCTGCGAGGACGACCTGTTGTGCACGGTTTAAAGACTGCGCTCTTTGCGCATGTGCCAGCATGGGTATACTCAGAAGTACCAAACATCCACATACAGACTACTCTTGTTAGGGTCAAGGATTGGAAGGGTATAATGGAAGGGGAACTTGCCAAAACCAAAACAACCACGACCATAGTATGTGTAGCGCTGTCGCTACTGTGATCATGATCAACATACTTGAGCTGGTATTCCGTCCCAAGTACGCTCAGCCAGTGCATCCCCGAAATACCAATAGAGATTATGATAGCGGAAACGGCCCGCTTCGTCGCACACGCATTCCAGGTTGAGCGATAGTGAAAGAACATGCCGAAGGCCAATATACTTGCGAGACAAGAGAGTATGGCCGAAGGAAGAATCCATGCGACGACGTAGATGCAAACATAGTTCAAGATGCCTGCCTGCCCCAAGTAAACCATCGCGCAGAACCCCAATCCAGCCAAGGTCCCGCCCAGACATATGCGAATAAAGTCCACTTCCTCGTTCGCTCCAACCGTGATGAATGAGACTATCAGAACGATAATAGGCACTAACAATGAGAGTACAGTGTAAGTGGCGTTGTATTCAATCTGGACTTCCGGTTCACCGCCGGCAAGAATGATGGCCCTGCTTCCTATGAAGTGCATACACCAAGTAGCAAAGCCGCCCATTGCCATTGCGGCGCAAAAAAGCAAAGTCCTAAACTGCGATTAGTGAAAGGATTGCCCACTGAAAGTCAAAACGTACCAATTATATCTCCCTTTTGATGTGGTCCTCTTATTGATAAGCTCCAAAGTTGTCCAAGCTCCAATGCAACATACCACATACGACAGGATGACCAACCCAGGATTGAAACTCCGCGCAACAATATGACCCTCCAAGGACGTCAGGTTGGTCGACGACCACTCCATTATATCTGTGTCGTTGAAGAAAAAAAACATAGTCTGTGGCTACTAGGAAGTTGGGAGGGTCCGCTCGTGCAGCAACAAAATTGTATTTAGTTGAGTATGGCATCGAATCTTGAGGCTGATGCTGATCGACGTATTGGCACGCAGCTTGGATATCGTTCAAAGTGGTAGGCAGGCGTCCTTTTAAGCCATCAGGATAGGGTTATTGATGAAGCGTGCGACTAGAATCGCTGCTGGAAAGCTCGAGCACTGAGAAATGTAGGATCTGAGAAAAGCGAAAGTTGTGCGGAATGACGTCCTGGAAGTGCAATTCGTAATGTGGAGGAAATGGTGGATGTTTGGTATCAATGCAATGTCCCAGTAATCGTGAGTCCTCGATAAGAATATGGAATCGATATGTGCCCGCGAGTTGTCCACAATGCGAACGGGGCTGTTGTTGAGTGGAGACAAGACATAGGAATGCGATTGTGGCCCAGGAGTTTGGATTGAATCTTTCGGAAGGGGACGGATAGAAGAGGAAGGCACTTTAGATTTCTGGTTGGCTAGACTTGACTTGGAGGTTTGAGTGGAAGGTACGACCGCAACTTCGAACTTTTCGAGATGGAAGGAGCGATGGTCCCTTACCACCACCACAAACAAAAGCCAAGAACCCAAGAAATGTCGCAATCGATGGGCTTCAAATTTCAATTCGGGACAAGTTGACATGAGAGGAAAAGAAGGCGAAATGATGCAAGCTATCTCAAGTTCATCCACCAGTGCTTGACACTTCTGGTGAGCGCAACTTTGTTCAAAATGACGCTCTCACTTCTCACATGAGAAGTTAATCACTGGCACAGAGAGCAAATTCTGGAAAGAAAAAAAGAGTACTTTAAACTAAGCTCCTTGAACCCCAAACAATCAGGTGCGGCAGCAATGCAGCAATGCAGCATCGACAAAAGACACAAAACACCCCTGAGCAGTCACCGATCAGTTTATGGCGATCGCGATCCAAAGCAAGACAACTAGGATCAAATACTTGAAAGATGTAGTAGTGTGCAGAAACCAATTATTTGATGTTCATTCAAAAGGGCTCAGCAAATGGCCGCGCGAGTGTTCACTTTGTAGTATCGATAGCTATAAACACCAGCACCCGGGACTTTCACTACTTGAATATAGCAACTTTGGCCCGACTTCTAATATAATCTACACCTCTTTCCAAGAATATCAAGCTGCTCGATAAGACAAGCATTTACTCTAGTCACGTGTGGGTTATATCAGCTGATCCGCCTCCTCAAAACTCCTTATCAGCCAGATTCGACTTGTGCACCAAAACTCTCGCAATAAACGACGCCTTGAGATAAAACCAGTCTGATTTCATTTGTCTATCTCCATATCATACCGGTCTACCCGCTGAATATGAGTGCCGATAATCACTTCCAAAATTAAATTGGTGAGAAAGGGAACCTAGGGTGTACAATGATCCTGTAGAGTATGCAAGAAACTGAGGCTGTTCTAAAGTCTGTGCTGGATAGCTAAATCAGATAATCCTCCGAGATATGGACTAATCAACATTGAAAATTTAGATTTTCGTCGAGAAGATATAAAGTGTATGTAAGGAGGTTACCCAGGATTCCATTTGTCATCTTCAGTCATCACATCCAGAGAACCAAACATGCCTTCTCAATCCTCTCCATGATCCTTCCTCATATGTCTCAACAAATTATCTCTCCTAGAGTATTTCCGCCCTTTTCTCTGGCAGTCTTCCTGGGGGCAGGGATATTCATGGACATCTCCAGCGCCTTTCCTGTGGAATCCATTCTTGTGACGCGTGAGGTCTTGGGGTCGACCGCCCGCGTACTCGCACCCAGGCATATCACAGGGGTATGGTCTGCTATGGTATTTTGCGTGTTTGCTAGAAGTTGTTAGCGCTGAGGCTTTTAAAGGAGACACTGATATGATAGACGTTCAAATGGGTGAAACTGGAATAAGGGAAAAAGAAACTTACTTCAGATAGCTCCGGCGAGCGTATACTTTGTGACAATCGGGACAAACATGGTCCTTTGAGGCGTGTGGAGATGACGAGGATTTTGATTCATGGGATCTTGGCGTGAGATAAGCCAAAGACGGAGTATTTTGACTCGGCGAGGAGCAGCTATCCGATTCTTCTGGCTCGATACCAGTAGGAGTGGAGTGTTCTTCTGGTGTTATTGCATCAGGCGATATTTTGCTGTGGTCAACTTGTAAGAAGTTTCCTGAACTGCGACCTTCTTGTTTGCCACGCTTGGCCTTGGAATTCTCTTCATCTACAAGACGGTGGTTTATTGTCTTGTTGATGCCAACATCATCCCTTTCTGTTTGACAAAAGACTGCTATATTGCTGGTGTAAACGATGGCCGGATCAAGCTTGTCAACCCCGTCGAATTTCTCCTCATCTTCTATATCACGATCCACATTGATCATTTTCGATAGCCACCCTTCGCAAGTCTCTAGTTCATCTACCGAGAAATAGAGCGGTTCTTCCTCGTGTATTTCAGGCACCTGGTGTATTACTTCACTCAATTTATGTGTCGTGTTAGCGGATAATGCTAAGGTGGAGGTGATTCCATCTCGTGTCAAAAAATCGTCCGTGATTAGGATTTCTGGCAGTTCCTCCGGTTCCTTCGGTTCCCAAATATCTTCCAATCTCCAGTTATCAAAGCTAGGGTCAAAGCAGCCCAAATACTCTTCCTCCTCTTGCCAGTGCTCTGTATCGATCATAACTTGACTGGTGACGCCGGAGGAAGGGCTCGGAGACCCCAAGGGTACAGAAACCGGCTTGGTAGAGAATTCATATTTGGTGGTGATTCCTAAGTCGTCATTGACCCTATGATAGCAGTTGAAGTCCGACGCACATTTTTTTGAGATTTGAAGAGCTAGCCAAAGAATTCGATCCTTGCGCTGTAAGCTTGTCGAAATACTCTCTACGTAAACTCCCCTGTCGGCTTTCTGCTTGAAAGAGAACCAATTGCTGGGAAAGTATTCTTCCATCCACGGGCAACCACGCATCCCGTAATCTTCGCATAACGGGCGAAATCCGTGCGCTGAGATAGGGAAGGTGTCACCGTCCATGTGGCGAAATGAGCTAGTACCAGAGCCCTGGAGTTTATTGAGGAAAACTGCAAGCGAATCCCAAGGAAAATCGACCCGAACAAGTCTCAATGCGTTGGGATCCTTGGACATGTAGAGCATAAATGCGAGTGTGGTGTGAATGTATGACAGAACATTAGGGTCATCCGCCCTCTTAAGCATAATTTCCAGAGAAGCATTGCTGATCCAGCGGGCGTTGTTGAATTTCCCATTTGATGCTACTTCTTCGACTTGACTGATGGGAATAAAATCAAAATCAATCAAAGTATCAACAGCTTTCATGAGGATATTGTCTTTGGAGGAGAAACCGAGCAATGCGAAACAATTTATAAGAGCAAGCTTCCAGCCTTCGTCGGTGAACTCTGTATCAGATATCTCCACATGTTGATCCAAAAGCCCCAAAAACTCTCCCGAATGTTGCTCGAAAACGGTTGTGATGCGGTTGTTAAGTAGAGCCTCGTGTGTTTTGATAAAAGCGACATCAATTGCAAGAGCAGACGATTGGCAGTCTGCGTTAAGCAGCTGGTCGAAGAGAGTTGGAATAGATTCCTGGGCTGATACAGAAGGGTTGGCAACGCAAAGCGCCTTTCCAAAATACATGAGCACTGAAATAGCGTTCGGATAGGATAAAACCGCAAGGTCATGATACCACCGACCGTTGGTAGGCTCCTTCTCGGAAGCTATGGAATACCACTGACACGCAGCATTCGTCCAAATCTCTATATCCTCAACATCACCATCTTCGATTAACATCCTGTAGCAAGCGATGTGGCCAAGAATTTCTGCCCAATCGTCCTCAGAATCCGGGTAGGTCTGATAAAGTTGAGATACCAAGGAGTAAGCAAGATGAATAAAATCCAGCATCTCCCCTTGGAACGTTGGCAAGTTATCTCTCAGGAGTTCTAGGAGACAAAAAATTCCTTTTTGCCACATTCTTTCCAGCATGCAGCCAGTTGAGGGTAAATAGCTGATGTTTTGCTCAGTCGTTGATCCGCACAAACCTTGCCGAGCTATAAATAAGTCATAGTAGTTCTTTAGCAAAAGGCTTTGAAGAGTGATAAGAGAGTGTATATCATCTGCTTGAACCCTCTCTCCGGGCCCTACAGCAGCAACTTGTGCTTGGCGTTTCTGAAAGTAGCTACACCTGTTTTCCGATCTAAGAAGACGATTGTAGATGGTTTTCACTTCGTCCGACTTTTTCTCCAAAGCTCGACTTGGATCGCGGGTCCTCAGGTAAATTAAGCCTGCCGCAAATGCTGCAGCCCCGATTGCCGGTAAATTACTCAACTTCGTTCTTTTAGAATAGTCAGAGGTGTTGTCGTCATTCAATTCCACTGCTTCGATGAACCGTTTCTCAGGGCGACTTTTTGCCCTCCTCTGATGCGCAATCCAGAGCTGGCTCAGCTGGTCAACACTTGATAATGGCCTTCGACGTGGACGATCGTCACCAGTTCCGCTGCTTCGATTCAAGGGGTACGTTTCCGGTGTATCCGAAGAAGTTTGTTGTCTTTGTTCGAATTGAGTTGTATTACTGACGTTGATAGAATAGGGGGAGATCTCATCAGAAAGGGGTTGGAGGTAGAGACCTGGTCCTAGTCTTACAGCTCCTGCTAGAGCTGGTACTAGAGCTGGGTCGTTTTCGGGTATCGCATTATTGGCGAGTGGAATTGAATTATTGGTTGATGTCGGCTCTGGGGCATTGAATAATTCGCTGAAAGACGTAGAATCTTGAATACGACCCTCTGTCGTTGTAGGCGTAGTCGTTGCGAGGCGATGAGGACTTGTCTGGCTATCAATAGAAAGTGCCAATGGTCCGAATTGGCGCGTATCCCTGGTACGCAATTAGCAAAAAGTTCAGCTACCGCATCTCAGCAATAAAACGTACAAGACGATTGTCACGATCGTTTCTGTTGCAAAATCAGAGGCCAATGTACGGCTTGCGTACGAAGTGGAATTTGCATCTTGGAAACTACTAGCAACCAATATAAATGAGAACAGCAGTACTGTTCTTAGGACAGACATGGTGGCTAGCTAATAGATACTTTTAGCTGGCAAGACAAGTCGATGTACCGGCAAGGTAGTGTACCGGTAATTTTTTTTGAAATCAAAAATAATCTTCAGTGGTCGTGTTTGTGAAGAATAATTGCTATGGGCCTCGAATGGCCATCAAGAAGACTCGAAAGTTATGCTAAGTAGGGCCTCTTCAAAAGAAACGATGCAGAGACGAGAGGAGGCCCCCCTATCAGGTGACTGGAGCTGCATAGCTACCTATCTACATAAGGCTTACAAGGGTGGCAGCTGAACATCCAACACGTGACCTAGTCCAATGGCTGTCCACGGAGCTTATTCTCTTACTTATTGATTGGCTCAAGATATACCCAGTTTATAAGGCTTGTTTTACGGTAATTTCTGCGGAAGGAACGAGTCTCAGGATAAAGTAAAACATTAGACCTTACCCTAGTGGAATACGGTCATTTTCGCTGAAAATATCCTACAGTAGTGGTTTTCCTAGGAATCGTACGTAAACACTATATTTTCAGTGTTCTTCGATATACCGGTATCATGTTTTCAGTATATTTTCAATATAGCCCACTTGAAGTAAGGATATCAGGAAGGCTTCCTACATAGGAGGAGACAAGCTTCCTCCCTTTCTGGCCCCCAGAAAAACCTTGTATACACTCTTAAAATACATCTTCATTCCAACCATTCCCCATCCCCATTCCATCCTCCTCCAAATACCAACCAAAAAAACAGAGAACCACCCTTTCACTGCCATCCCCCTCTCATCTGCCCTCCCTATCCATCAATCTATACACCCCCACCTAAACCGTAAACACCTCCTCTCTATCTCCGCATCGATTCCAACCTTGGACTTCAGTTACCTTAGCACGCTTACAATGCTCTTTGCAACTCATGCCTATCTGCCCAAAGTCGGCTTTTCTATAGATAGATAGGAAAAAAAGAAGCTATAGTAGTCCTGAAACGGCAAGTACTGTAAGCTTCAATACGCCAGTTTCTCTCAACTATAAACTCTGTGTCCACGCCGCAGGATGAACAGGCTTACAACTATAGAATGGTATTTAACCGAAGTTGATGAAGCCAGAGATGTATTGGGAAATTGCGAACTGTTTGGCAAGTCGAGAGTGTGTTCAAGGTTGGAAGCAATACACACATCACATCAACATTACAATTTCTGGGGCCGTTATTCAGAGTATTATGAATTATTCATTGACTCATTACTTCATAAGTCATCGCTGTCCATTTCACCCAAGGACCCTTCACCTAAACAAGCAAATCCAACTCCACCAACTCCACGCTCCCTCCCAAAACGCCAACCAATGTTCCCAATTCCCAATAAACCAAACGCCCTTAGGAACACAAGCCAATCAAGTACTCCCCAAAAGCACAAACTCCCCCACCGTCGCCCCCTTACCATCCTCCTGCCAACACCCCTCAATCTCAAGTCTCGCATAGCTGCCAGTCCAACTCCCAGCATCAAGCATGATCGTCGTCGTGTTATCCTGGACAGGCGTAATATCCAATGGATTGACCTGCGCTGCCGCAACCGCATCATACGGTAAGCTCTGCGTAATGTTGTGAAATCTGAAAAATGTCTCTTTTCCATATGCCACATCTCCTGCAGCAGTGATGTTACCAAGGTACACAGTAGCGGAGCGAGGGGGTCGTGCACCCCACTGGAAGAAAACGCCAGTGACTGGTTTGGGTGGGATGGAGGTCATGTTGATAGTGATACTTGCAGATTCATTGGTTGCTGGCTGCCAGCGAGTTGCAGAGGCTCCATCGATTGCGGCGACAGGGAATTGACCAGGAACGTAATCCGAGTCCGAGGTTGCAGTGAGACACTGGATTATATTGCCAGGTGTGGTGAGATTCTGCCAGTACAGTCTATTGGGGATGACAAGCGTCTGGTTAATAGCGAGAGTATAGGGAACGTGTGACGTGGAGGGTGAATTTGTGGCTCCAACAATCAGCGGCAAAGTGGTATTGCCATAGAAATCGACAAGACCAGCAGATGGGGGAGTGACAAGACGTCGGAGGGTCGTGTGTGTGCTATTGATGAAAGCGGACAGAGTTGCACCGGCGTAATAGAAAGTGCGGACCTTTACATGTGGAATCTGAGGTGGAAGAGAAGGATCGATGTAAAGGACCGGCTGATCCACTCTAACTCCCAAGAATGAGAAAGGTACAACTTGATTCGCTCCACCGTGCCCAGTGAGAAATGGGAATGCTGGATTAGTACCACCATTGGTCTCAACATCGTCGTTGACCTGCTCCGAAAATTGAAACCATGGAGCTCGGAGATACGGAGTAAACCCCTGAAGACTGTACGTATATGCACTACACCCCGACTGTGATAGCTGGTTTGCATTGACGGCGAATATACTATACGTCATAGCTGGTCCGTCTGGTGACTGTTTATTCGAATAGTAGTCGAGGTCCCCGAGCTTCTCTTCGCTCGTATAGTTATTCGCGAAATCCAGGGGGTATGCCAAGAGAACGACATCAGCCTGTTTGACAACGACAGCTAAATTTGGCAAATTAGCAAACGTTTTCAGACACAACATCGAAGTATAAGACCTAATTCGGGCTTTTGAGTGATAACTCCCATCTCAAAATATCCAAGCCGGGAAAGTGACTTGATAACTCGGGACTTACAATTATTCATCCCCTCATACTCTACAGTTATATTCGAGTGCGCTTGTCTGAAATTTATATTCTCGGCTTGCTCTTGCCAGGTCTCGTTGACAGGAAGGTCATCCAATTCTCTGAGCCAATTTGCTTGGTTAAGCAACTGAGCTGAAGAAGCTAGAGTGAAAACTGGGGTGTCGATGCCATTCTGCGAGTCTTGTTAGCCACTGAGTTCAAGTTCGCTGTCGCAATACAACACAAGAGAGAAGCTTATGGGCGGCTGTCTATAGTAGGACTTACAGCATATTCATCTGGGTCTGAAGCATTGTAGATGTCCCATTTCGAAACCGAGGAGTTGTACTGCAGAAGGTTGTGGGTCATGTTGGCAACTCCCGAAATAATTTCATTTGGCCCATTGTTGAACCATGTATCGTTCTTCGTAATGTTTCGCAGCTGCAACAAATTAAACGCAATGTCCGCATTGAGATGATATTGATAATCAACGCAAGGTCCGGTCCCTAGAGATCATACAAGTTTAGTATTACTTTATCACCAAGTTAAGCACCGTCATCCTCGCGAAGGTAAACAAGGCAGATTAAAAGGCACCCCGTAAATCTAGACTTACCAGTGCAGTTTCCATATCGTCCCGTAGTCCAAGAATAGATAGCGCTGCCATTTGGAAAGTTGTTGAAAGCAGCATTTGCGAGAGCCTGTCCAAATTGCTTAATTCTGAGATTGGCGATCTGTTTTGCCCAATTTGGGAAGTTGAGATTGAGTCCTGGGCCCATCCAGTAGTCTGCATCCCAAAAGACCAATCCAGCGTACGAAGGAGAGGTGAGACCTCCGACAGAGATACTGTCTTCATTGAGGCCACTTCCATCCGGCATGAGCTGAGAAAGGAGGTAGAAGGGATTGGAGACAGATGAGATGTGCAAGGCGAGGACATCGGGATCTGTAGGTAGCTCTCCTGTGATTGGATCCGTGAAATCGTCGACTGAGTCTTGGGGCATGATTTCAGCCCACGCAGCGGAGTGTTCTTTCGCCAAGGTGTCCCTAACAAAACATCGACTTAGTATGTCTTCATCATAGTAATCTAGGTACAACTTGTTGCGAGGGTGCTGCATGATTCTGGGCAAAATGATAGAATAGGGGGAAATCTCGCTTCCAAAAGTAAGGACTTACCATCCGGTGCTCTGTGCTGCCGCTTGTGCACTGCGAGCTGTACTCTCAGCAATGGCAAATTTGTCGTTTGATGCAATTCCGATATATTTGAAGAAAACTGCAGTTTCGCCAGCTTTGAGACTGGTGTTATAGCTTTGGCCAATTGTAGTGTCATTCGCTGTAACAAAGGAACCACTTGCTTCTTCGCGGGAGAGTATATCGGTGAAGCCATTCGTGACGTTGAGGCCAGAAACGACGTAAGCAGTGACATTTGCAAGGCCATCTGGATGAACCGAGGTGTAGATGGTCCCATTCTGATCTATTCCTTTGGCATTGAGGTACGATCGCTCGGCACTTCGGCCGTCCAACAAGTCCGTAACAGTCCCATCGACATCTGCAGAAGGAGTGATAGTTGCTTTCACAACCGCGACGTTTGGTCTCTGTCTGCTGAAGAAAGCCGCATAGGTCACGTTGTACGTCGTATTAGACGTCTCGGGAGTCCAAGTGAAATTCCATTCTCGCACATCAGTTCGCATGGGGAGTTTGGATGCGAAGTTCGAGATGCTAGTATTCTTGACATCCGAATCGAGAACCGTGCCATTGAATTCGAATAAGATAGCCGTTGAATGAGGAATCCCTGAGATGAACGATTCCCAGCCATATTGATTCAACCATGGGTAATTGGTGCCAGTTCCGTTGGGCTGGACATCGTAAAATCCCGAAATGGTCGAGAAGGAGATTCTAGGGCTGAAAAGAGGCCATCCGTTTACGGGCTGCGTGCCATTGGCGTCCGTCTTGTTACGGTCGATTTCGAAGAATGGGCCAATGGCCGCCATTGAAGCCCCAGCGTATCTAAAAGATAAAGTTAGAACACAATCGTGGAATGGAGGTTGTGAGGGGAGGTTCAGTGAATAAATTGAGCGGAAATCTGCCTCAATTTAAGATAGAAGACGTCCAAAATCCCATGGACACAACGTGGACTCGCCACCACACTTGCGGTGGAGTTTTCTCTATACCTTGGAGCTACTATGCCTCCCATCTTGGAAGGGGGGGAAAGGGGGGGTGGATTGGCAACAGAATAGGCGAACTAGGTGAAATTACGTACCCATTGCTCAGCGATTGCCTCGTCTGATAATTCCCCGGCTGGTATTTTGTTGTAGTCAAAGACCAATCGGCCTGACTCCACTTGAAATTGGCCTTCGCCAACACGGAGAAAGGGGAAGACTGCGCAGCAACCAAGGAGAGCAGGCCCAACAATCCCCAGAAGTTCAAGAAGCACAAAGCCATGGCGAAGAAACGCATGGTGCTGGTGTCGTGGACGGGGAAGAAAAATGGAGATGGTGGTGTTGACAAGAGAGAAGACAAAGAGAGCGTGATGTGGCACGGGTCTTAATTCAAACAAAAGAGATGGATTTGCCGTCGCCCAGCTCGAAGAGTCAGTCGAGGAGAGGAGAGGAAATGGGGGTTTTATGGAGCACGAGAAGTCTAGCTATAACTCGGTAGCTCCTCGTCCAGAAGCATGACAAGCATGACAGGAGAATGACGTCCCGGCTACTGCGGTGCTAGAGCAAGCACAAACTCTGCCCTGGCAAAGGCTACGCTGGTTGGCCAAATGCAAGAACGAGGCTAGAAAGCTTTCTAGCTCTGGACTAGTTGGGTCCGGCTGCTGCCAGGAACAAGTCTATCATTCGTCAAAACCCCGCATCCTCGTGGCTTTTTGCCTTGCTTCCCCTCCCCCGCAAATACCGGGTACTGCAATTCGTATGAGCAAGCAAAAAAAAAGGTATCCAATTCACCGAGCTCACCAACCATAGATGTTCGGTATACCAGACCACGGGGTTCGTCCTAGGTTCGCACGCTCGCTCCTTCGTGGTAATTGATCCGAGTGAGCCGAGAAATTAGTACCTGACCGCCATTTAGCTCTCGTGTGTTACTACTTAAGTAGTTCAGGTACCTAGGTATATATTTGTAGTATTGATCGAATTCTTAATTTTTCCATGTTGGAATGATGTGTTGCCGATGACGAATTGGCCTGCTCCGCCAGTTGGCCGCGCTTCGGTTAATGACAGCGGCTGTGGGTACTTACTTACAGTATGACAGTCCTGTTGCAAGTACCTGGGTACTTCGCGGTACTTCATATCCCGTTCAAGTATCACCACAACCTAGAAGTCACGAACTAGGTACCAGTAGCCTTTTACCTGCGCTAGAAAGCCTCATCACAACCAACCAACCCATTCGAATGATGCGGGTAAGGCGTTTATCATAGTGTCGCACTAAAACGCCTCATCAGACCAATCTGGTGAATTGTGAAATCGAAATCATCAAATTAACCATTGGCTCATGTTAAATACAACCTGCTACATCTCGTCACTCCAAAATATAAAAGTATTAAACATTATGGAATCATCTTGGACCGAGTATATTAACAAGACTATCTCACAGATCGCGCACTAATCTGACCCCATGCGTCAGGGCTGTGACGACCATTCTGCCATCCACCAGCCTCGATGCTCATACTCTCTCTGCTAGCATGTCCTGTCCCATTCGGCACATTCGCCGCAAATCCAACCAAGTTTCCCACCGCTGGCCCGTTTGGACTCTGAACATTTCCTCCTCCAGTCAGCATGAATGGGTTCTTACTTCCCGCTGTCGGCTGTGGAGCCAGGGGACTGGAAACACCCAACTGCTGTGCCTGGAAATCTCCGGGTTGAGAAACAGCCGAAAATTTTTGATTTTGTATCAGGTCTGGTTGTATTTGTTGCGGAGACTGGACCTGGGAAGTAGGTGCTAATTGAGGATAGTTGTACAGATCCAGAATACTTCGTGTATCTGCTTTGGGAGGTTGCTGAGGTAGGATGGGATGTGTTTGTTGTGGGTATTGTTGATAGTATTGTTGCTGTTGCGCTTGGTAATTTGGAGGCTGCTGAGCCATTTGTTGGGCTTGCTGTTGAGGTTGTTGATGTGCATGTGGCTGCAGCGTTTGCTGACCTTGCATCTGCAAATTGCTATGCTGGAAGAACGGATTCGACTGCATATGCTGTTGCTGATTTTGATAGCTGTGGAAAGCCCCGGGTGAGCGTTGTTGCATAGGCGAATGTTCTACGGGACTATTGTACAAGCTTGGGAGGACACCGCCTGCTGAGAGAGATTGTTGGAGGAATGGATTGCTCTGGAAACTCGTATTTATTGTTGGCGCTTGGGGCGGTTGCTGTTGCTGCTGCTGCATAAATGGGTTGTAGCTCCCATTTTGCTGCATCTGCGGCTGCTGGGAAGGGTTCTCGTAAATAATTGGAGGGAAGTATTGTTGCGGCATAGAGTTGACGGGGGGAGTCATAGATTGCTGGTAGATCTGTTGTTGCGGGTTTGGTTGAGGACCGGGGAATCCACCAGTGTGGTTCGGAAAGAGAGGTTGGGAATTTGAGACAGCCATGTTTTGGAAGGCTTGATTTAGGTTGACCTGAGATTGAGATGGCATGAGACCGAATGGGTTTGGAGGTGCTGTCTGCTGGTACGGATTATTCGCCGACAATGGGCTATGCGGTTGTAGACTTCCAGTGGATTGAGTAGATTGAGGTTTGGCGATGGGAGGTGGCGCATCAAGCACTTCCCATGGATTACTTGACCCTATTGGTGGGGATTTCTCAAATGCGCGGTCAATTGATATCCCAGTCGCTTTGGTTACTGGAGTCCGCGCTCGAGTCGGATGCCATGGGTCGTCATTCTTAGGAACCGGAGTCGGCGCACTTCCCTCTCCAAGGCGAACCAAAGTTTCAATTGATTTCTCTAGATTCCCACTCAAACCCTTCAGAACAGCCAAATTCCTCTTCTCATCCCCAAATCCCATATCTCGAAGTGTCATCATCTTCCCTTCTAAATCGTTCTGCGTATCGTGGGAGACGGTCGTACCAAATACCTTCGAAGGCTTATTCTTCGGTGGCGGAGAGGGGGAACGTCTATTGTTTTGCTCATAAGCTTGCCTGGCAGCAGCATCTGCAGCTTCTCGCTTTGCTTTTGAAGATATTGGAAATATCGAAGAGGCGGATCTGAAGCCAAATCGACTCCCAGTCTTGGGTGGAAGGGGTGGAGGCTCATCGGATCCTCCCGTGCTTCCCGTATTAGAAGGCCGTACCGTTGGTGCTTTTACTGCTCCTCTATCCTGATATTTCTGCCTAATAAATCTTTCCATGGCTGAATCGGCTTCGTCGGCATCAATTGGAATCGGCGGGCGCGAATTCTGGGGGTTGTATATTTTGTTTACGGCGATGTTTCCATTACGCTTCATGTTCTACCGGATGTCAGTGAAACCTCAGGAAAGACAAGCGCTGTCACATACCTCTACCTGTTCGGCCGACCACGAGTCCATGCTCAAAGACTTGACTTTGGTGATGTGTGTTCCCAGCTTCCGATGTATAGCGGCACACCGCATGCAGAGAAATATTCCTAACTATTGAGTGTTAGATCGGACACGCCTGAAAAGGAATTGGCGCCTCAGTCCAATTGCCACAAAGAAATGCTTACACTCCAACTCGCCCATCCTGTTCAAGTTGTTAGCAGAGTCGCGACTGTGGACATCCGGTGTCTGGCTGTCTCACCTGGATTTCGGGCCTGGCAGTCGGCACACACATTATTTCCTGGCACCGTCTTTATGAGATCCTGAAGGGCACGCTCGTTGCGCGCCTGCTGCCGTTTACTCAGTGTTCCCGACATGGTGTAGCAGTTACGAAAGGCCGAAAAGAAGGGCGACGCTGGTGTTCTTGTTGATGTTGTTGATGCTATGCGGGTACAGATGCGATGCGATGAGTGACCGAGGACGCCAAACAAGACGGAGATCGGGCTGAAGGAAAATGGTCTCTCTAGAATTACAGCTGTATACAAGACATTCAGGAATGCACAAGAAAGAGCTCGTGGGATCGTCTAGTCGTTAAGTCGTGAATTGTTAGCACGCTGGGTGCATTGCGCAGAGGAATGGAGGGACGAAGATTCTGGTTGACAAAAAGGGAGAAGGTTGGTGGTGGTCTTTGCCGCAAGGACGACGAGGGTCACTTGGAACGGAAACTTGGGGCGGCCCTCGGCGATGGCGAAACTGTGCTGGGATTGGGTCGCTACACGATGAGACCCACAAAAACCCGGCCTGGTGGCCCTGAATAGGAAGGGAGGACAACTCTAAATTCATAAATCCTTCCCCAAAATCCTTCCACTCTTTTCGGCCAATATTGACAGCCGTGTTAATAACCGGCCGAGATTGACGCTATTCCCAGATTTCATCTTCACCCGTTTTTGGATATTTGACGTAAATCAATATGTACTCATCAACATCCGAATCCATCTTCCCCTCCTTCCTGTTGTCAGCATTCTTATCGCATTTAAGCTCCTTAGGAGATCAGCACGTCTCCATGGCTCTTGAAACGTGGTTGATGTGCGCTGATGCGGTGATGCTCTTTTCTCCAGGATTGTCAAGCGGCACATGGCAATGACACCCTAGACGGGCCAGCCCTACTTTTCTCCTTCATTGGCCGTGAGCACAGTCTGTTGGCATCCAAGCTCTGCCGATAATGCCTTTGTCTGTATGCATCTTTCTTTAGGTCTTTTTGTTGTTCGACTTCTTTTCCTGCTTGGGAGACTCGGGTTCGGTTCGGGTTCGGTTCGGGTTCCAGAAAATTGGAATGGAAACAACCTTCCGCTAGTCAACAGCCTACCGGTACTATCGTCTTTCCCCCCTTCGAGAATATCTGTCAACACTGGCGTGGCCTTTAAATGGTGAAGAAGGGGCCATAGCGCCCGTCCGTTGAAGCTCCACTGTTATCTCATTCTGGATATTTAGTTCGGATGCTGACCAAGAGCAAAAGCAAGAATGTCCTATCACAGCACTTGGTTCGAATTGTCTCAACCCATCTTTGGAAATGTCAGACCTACCTACGCAGTACCTAGGTAGTCAGCACCGAAATACCCGAAGCTTGATTCATAAAGTTGCGGCTAATTTCCAAGTCCTAAATCAATCTCAAATCTCTCTTCAAAAGTAAATCTGCTTTTCAAGGGTAAATCTGCTAGGCCTTTTGAATCCCTTTCAGAAGCCAATCTCCATCTCCACCATGGCAACCATCTTCCACCCCGCCTTCAACCCCTCCCCAGATACCCCCACCCCACCACACCTCTCATCCCTCATCTCAGCCCTCAACCTCACCCCCCACATCGAAGGCGGTTTCTTCGCCGAAACCGACCGCTCCCCAGAAACCGTCCCCTCCCCCTTCCCATCGCAAGACTCAACAACCACCTCCCTCGTCGCCCAACGTCCCGGCTTCGACCCCGCCACCAGGAACGCCTCGACCTCCATATTCTACCTCTTGACGCCCGGCGGTCCCCAAGGCGGTTTCCACCGCAACAAAGGGCGAACGGTACACACCCTCCACCGAGGACGGGGCCGATATGTGATTATCCACGCGGATGAAGAGGGCGCGGGAAAGAGGATTGAAACTTTTGTGGTTGGGCAAGATGTAGAGAAGGGCGAGAGGTTACAGTGGATTGTAGAAGGGGGGAAGTACAAGGCATCGTACCTGCTGCCTGACGAGGACGGCGGTGTTGATAGTAGCGGATTGCTTATTAGCGAGACCGTCGTTCCTGGCTTTGAATATTGCGATCACGATTTTTTGTCGCCAAATGAACTGAAAGAGCTTTTAGGGGCTGAGAAAGCGGCCGAGTTGAACTGGCTCTTGAGTCCGCTTGGAAAGAAGTAAAAGGCCGTTCGTTATTTTGGATCGCCAATGGACTGCTGGCACGCCATTCAAAGGATATCTTCTCCCCTTAGATTCCGTTATCAGTACAGTAGAAACATAGTAGATGAAAGTATTGTCGCACTTGAGACGACTTGCCGGGTAACTCATTGGATGTATTTAGTCATACAAGGCACAGAGTGGATTCTGAAGAAGCAGAGTTACATTATCATTCTAATGTTCAATTCTCTAGAATTGTTGCAATCATAAAAACACCGGTGACCCCAATCCCCCCCAACCACCCCTATCTACCCGTACGTACCGGAAAACACAAGATTTTTATGAAAACGCCAACTAGCCATGCCATATGGACAAAAACCTCTCATGAGCAGCTCTTGCTAGAAACCCCACCCCATGCCTATAAATTACCACCCATAGAAAGAAAGAGAAGTCATGCGCGGTTATGCTTTAGAAACAGGGCAATTGCCGAAGGAAATGTCTAGTAGCACAAAATATCGAATAACCCAAAATGTTGAAACGCAGTCGTAGAGAAAGCCACTAGCGTTGATGTTTTAGTAACCTCTTCTCCGGGCTCTTCCACTGCCGAGATCGATGTTTTTCATCTCCTCCAGCAAGGCCCATGCGTCTCCACCAGTAGGTTGTGAAGGGGCATTATGCATGTTCACCGGTACCTTCGCTGGAATAGGTGGGCCAGAGCTTCCCCGATACCCCGTTTCGTAGTGAGGCACATAATTCTCGCTAGAGTGGTAGTCGCTTGTGTCTGGTCTGGAAATACTTCTTGGAGTATTATTTTGATACGGCGTGATAGGACCCAAGGGGCTTGAGTACGAAGCTGGCATAGCTGAGACTCTGTTGGCTTTCTTTTGAAGACGATTGCGGCCAGGTTGAGGGGGAGTGTAATCCATGGGGCCAGTATTCATATAGCTAGGTGATGACGAGGATATTGCCATTGATTGCGGCCGAGGTGCTACCCTCAGCTGTTTTCGGCCTGAACTTGGGTTGGAATTGCTGGCTGGCGCGCGGTAGTTGCGATCAGGTGCCTGGGATGCATGTTTCGTACCCTTATGTTCAAGCAAGGGAGCATAATTGGACTCAGGAATATGATCACTAGGATCAATTTCCCTGCCATCATGAGTGATGATCTTTTCATCAGCTGCTGGTTCAGGGATTTCATATCTTGCACTCAAAGACGGAGCTGGTGCTGACCCGGAGATCTTTGGATTCAAGGCGTTGTAAGAGTCTGGGCCAAAAGGCACTCCCGATAAACGTCGATTCTCCGGAACAATTGGGGGCGCAGGACTCAAAGACTTTCGCACAGGTCTTCTAGGATCAGGTGAGACTCCTCTAGGATTTTGTGCTGGCGAATTCGTAGCAGAGTATCGACTCTGCCGTTCGTCGTAAGAACCGGAAGCTGATGCGGGCACGAATGGAACCATCGCGTTGCTCGCATAAGACGGCGCGTTCTGATCGTACTGAGAAGGCTCCTGATATCTACTACGAGATGGTTGGTTCGCATTTTGATTGCTGAAGCTCGCTCTTCTTTCATCATAAATCCGCTCTGAGATTTCCTGTGCGATCATGGGATCCATACCAGCTACCAGTGTGGCTGGCACAGGAGGCAATGAATAGTCATTCTCAAGCTCAGGAAGTGGACTAACGGATGGCTTTCGAGGTATTTTATGCTGCTGCTGAGGCATTGGGTTGTATGATCCTCGCGATGAGAGGGAAGTTCCCGTCTGTGAGCGTTCTCTTACCGATACCTGAGAGTTCGATAATTGAGAGCTAGAGGGGGCATATCCCATGCTGTGCGAATACTGATGACTTTGTGTGGTCGATGTATTGGTGTGGCTAGGGGTAGAACTTCCAGGTCTACTGAGATTCAAAGGTGCAGGTGACGGAACCTCGTCATATCTGCGATCATCAAATCCACTACTCCCTCGACCAGAATATCGACCAGATGGAGATGGCGGTGCGTCTTCGACTGTCGGTTGCATTGACCCATAGTCAGCATTATATCTCGCGTCGTATGAATTATGGCGAGGTTGGGGTTCTTGGTAGCTGCCGCCTGACTTTCGAAAAGGATCATCAGATTTGGGAGTAACGTATGCCATATAAGGCTTTGGTTGCGAGTATGTAGACATCGAATTGCGGTGGACTGGGTGAACTTCATTTGGCGGATTATGATCGTATTGAATCTTTCTGTTGTCTGTCTGGAAGCCATGGCTTGCTTGCGATCTTAATGCAGGTGAAGGACTAGCATGGCTGCTACCATGTCTACTGCCGTGGGCTGGTGGCGGTGGAGGTGGTCCTCCTGGACTAGGAGGGGACCCAAAATCTTCGGGCTGAGGAAGTTCGTAAGGCGTATGTCGGTTGTAGGCGTCCCTTGGATCAATGCTCTCTTCTTCTTCATAACGACCATGATTCCCATAATTTACATGCTTATAATCGTTCGGATCATAAATTTCGTCTCGCTCGTGTGAAACAGATTTTCCACCTGGGATAGATGGAGGGTAACCATTATTGTGCGAATTGTCATCGTAACCTCCAGGGTTGTGTCGGCTTGGTGGTGTATTGTACTCAAGGTTTTGCAGTGGTGACTGGTTTGCAATATAGTTTGGACTTTGATATCCGCGTGGTGGAGTCTGAACATGTTGTGGAATCGAACTAGGTGGTCCACGGGGTGGAGTTTGAGCATGCTCATGAACTGGTTGCTGGCCACGAGGGAGAGTTTGAGGGTAATCGTGGCCATTCATCGGCTGTTCGTAACCTCTGGGTGGTGTTTGGCTATGATGCTCTGGAGTTGCAGTTGGTGATTTGTATGCTCGGGGGGGTGTCTGAACATGGTCGGGGATTGCGCTTGGAGGCGGGGGAGCTCCAGTGACAGGATCAGATGGTAATGGGCGCCTCTTCACGGCTTTTGGTTGCCTTGGTCCTCTGATAGATTCCCTTCCTCCTTCCTCCAAAGCACCATGAGCCGCTTCTTTTACTTTCTGCGGTCTCTCTTCCTTCGGCCGAGTGTCGTAGTATGTAATCTCGATTCTGATTTCGCCTGCGTACTTTCCCTTGCAAGTCAGATTATGCCAATTGTCGTTCTTCCCGCCGCCAGGAACCACAATTTCTTGCAGGTTCACCCACGTTTCCCCAATGAGCTCCGTCTTCTTGTCGTCGTTGAAAACCGAGACCTTCAATTGGTAGTAGTCTGCCGAGTCGTGAACCGTAAATCGCATCTCCTGGTCCCTGCAAGATGGTTAGTGAATTGTCTTTGTTTGACCCAAGTACTCGAACATACCATCTTGGTGTTTGACCTCCTCGGCGGTCTGTCTCCGTCTTCTTTGCCTCCTTGCCGAGTCTCGCTGCGCAGTACGGGTCCTGCTTGCCAATGGTCTTTCGATTGGGGAGGTTCTTCGCACGGTCGACAATTACCACCAGTGTTCCAATATCAGGGCCGTCGACCGTCATATCGGAGAAGATACCCGCCGTATGCATGCCATTGAGGCCATTGGTCTTCATTTTGCCTGTCGAGGAGCTGGGCATCGTGGGTTGTGTCTGTGCCTGTGTTGTTTGCGGCTGGTTCCGACGGGAGGAGTTGCGGGACAGTACAGAGTACTTGGTCGGATCCTTCAACAATGGCTTTGTTTACTTGAGGTGGATGAGGGCTCTAGCTGAGCATTGTTGAAAACGAAAGAAATGATGGCACCCGCAACCACTTTTGGATTATTTGTCGACTGACTGCATGCAGGACTAGAGAATGAAGATGGAGATCAAAGGTGCAGCAGCAGCGAGCAAAGATCGTGGGGACGTATGCGGAGACCCGGTACCTTTTGGGACGTCAGGACGTCAGCCACCTAATTCATCGGGAGGGAGAGGCTGGGGCCTGACCACAGCCCACAGCCTTCCCTGTCGCGAACCAAGCTTCGATCCGAGCGAGCATCCCCGCGCCAACTGCACACGCAAACAATGCTCCGACGAAGGTTATAGTTTATATTGAAGGTTCGTCGAAATGACTTGTATGATGGCAGTTTCTGGGAAGTATGGGACATGGGATATGGAATATGGGATATTTCCATCGCCATGTCGAAATTGCATCCATTGCGAGCAGCTAGGTGGCAAAAAGTGCGAGGCTGGGAAAATGCTCCGATGGGGCGACTGACCCCTGCCACTGCAGCTGAATTGGGACGCATCGCATTGCCGTATGGGTCTAAAATGTGGTGCACTGTCGATCGCTGGTCCTCGCGCTCAAAAAAGTCGCCTAAAACTTTTGGTCATAAATATCTTGAGTACGAAAGCCCTTCATCTTCTATCTTCTCTTCCACTGCGAGCACCAGTAAGTTCGGAGTCTACCGACGCTCAAGTACCGTGCAGCCATCCGTCGTCGATGTTTCATGACGGACCGACTAAACAAGTAAACATCTCGCTTAAGCCCGGTCCCCTTAACAACACTCAAGTCTAGATTGCTGGTATGATATCTCGACAACCACAAGCTTGTATTGGATCCCTTACTTGGTCAATGGGATAAGCTAAGTAAAATTGGGAGGATATCTCCCAACGACGAAGTCGTTTCAATTAACACCTGAACATCACGCTCCAAAGATCCCGTTGCCCAGTAGCAACCAGACGGCTGGTTTCTCGGTAATATCGAGAAAAAAATAATCTTAGACGTTTAATATCGTGGACATTGGTTAAATTGGTGCCAAGATCTCCTGCGCATCGGTCATCGATTTCATACGATGTGCAACAGCAATTTTCGTTGCGGCTGGACGTGAAAAGAGAAGCGGTTGTATTCAAAGCTCTGGATATCGTATAGACTTGTAGAAAAGTACTACAACTATGCGTGCGATCTGCAAAAAAACCCTTTCTGGGTTGAGATAAAGGGGTGAATAGGGAAGATAAAGTTGTGGAAAAGTTATGGTTACTTTTGGTACGATGTGTAACAAACTCTTTTTAGGTGCGAGATAGAGAGACAGGAGGTGAATAGCGAAGTTGCGGATAGCTATCGTGGAAGGAAAGATTGAATCTTTCGATTTCGAAGTTTCGGGATTACGTATTCTATCGTCTATCAAGCATTTTAAGATAATGTTGTTCTCTCTTCCGGATGACAGAGAATGAAGGCCGCTTTGGAAGGTACAGCGACGATAGAAATTTTCTAAATTATCTGCCAAGGCAGTTTTACATTCACGCAGTGGAAGGCGAGTTACTTGCTTCAAAAAGTACCTTCTTACGGATTCGAGAAACATTAAACTTGTGTAGCGATGAAACAGTTCTGTAAATGCAACTTGGAACAAGTTTCGCTTTTAAAGCTATCATAGACAAGTCTCTGGACCATTTAGGCTCGAGTCCCTAGTAAAGGCTGCCTTTCCCCATCATCCACATCCAAAGCATCGCTTCCAGCCCGGTCCTCCAAGTCCTCGCGCCCCCTCTCTACCTTCAAAGAATATTGAACATATAATATAGTACCCACAGCCATCAATCCCGCAATTGGAAAGGGGCCAGCCCAACCAACGGCATAAACGGCAGCTCTGGGCAGCAGAAATACGAGAAGCGTGAATCCTAAAGCCAAGGTATAAAATAGCGTCATCCAGATGATACTCAAATCCCATATCATCCGACGAAAGATCGGGCTCTTTTCATATCGCGCCGTCCAGGCCGCACGGTACTCGACACCCCCGTTTCCGTCGACAGCAACCACATCTTCGACGATGTAGTAGATGGCTGGCCGGACTACATTCCCCGCAGCTAAACTCCCAAAGCGGAAGGGGAGTTTGACTTGGAGTGCATTCAGGATTAGCGAGAGAAGGGTTAGAGTTGCCAAGATGAACATCAATACAGCTGCAGGAAGTGAGATCAGACGTGTTTGCAGCTCGTGTCCATCGTGATCATTATCATCCCGCGCAAGGGTGGTAGTGATGAGTCCCGAGATACAAATCAACACAAAGAAATATCCCCATTGAAAGATATCCAGGCCATATCGTGAAGAGCCCAGTGGTCGGAATTGTGGCGATGGCTGAACGAGTTTCCAGACTCGTTCGATTATTGCGATGACTGTGAAGATTCCGAGGACACCGGTGGGGATGGTGAGGACTGGAAGGTGTTAGTATCACGTGCCTGGCCTGGTTGAGAGGTCTTGGGAGTAGAGCTTAGGGGGAAATACCCAGGATACGATCCATATCTGGTTTGCCATACCAGAGAGCGTAGAATAGGCCCAGGTTGATGAATACTGGAGGAATAGTGATGACCGTCCAGGCTATTGCAATTGCGGTATAGCGGCCTGGCGCGTGGAGGCTGTAGGGGAGGTTGACAATCATCTTGAAATTCCACCACGATTTTTGCGTTCTAGAGCTCAGGTTTAATATATATACTCATTATTTGGTGTTGTTGAGGTGAAGGTGGCCGTTCAAAAATGAAACATTGCTCTGGCTGAAAGCATCATCATGGAGTGAGTGAGCCGGGGTCCGGGCTCCCGGATGCTCGTGCTCGGGCATGTGGCGCATCTGGCTTAATAAGCTGTCGCACCACCTCGCACAACACCTCTTCAAATCAGATAACTTGCCCACTCTCTCATAATTATCATTTATATCATTCGCTTTTGAACCATCGCCATTCAAGCTGCGCATTTAGCGTGCTCAATATACGATAGAGTCAGCCTCGAGAAAGGAGATGCACTGAAGCCCAACTGTCAACCGAACGATCTGAACCAGAAACTTCAGAGCGAGTATGATTGGGAAAGCTACATGTGTGAGTGGAAGCAGGTCCTAGCACTGTGGATCACGGTGAGTTGTGTTTGGTTTCCTCTATTTTCAAGATTCCATTACCATATACGAAAAGTTGATCATGCTCATGTTGCCATGTTGCCATGATGTTGGGTGTTATGCCAGTACTTGCTTTTGAACTATTTAACAATTGTACGTCACTCTGTCTTCTCGTTCTAATATTGCCGCTCTTTCCATCAATCAAAATACCAAAAGCCATCTGCGCATATCATCTGTCCTCAAGGAAATTCCGCAGAGCAAATGAAGGAGCCTTGGGTTGCGTTATCACCAGCAGGAACGGCTACAAGTGGGTAGGCACATATTGGTCGACTCGGTTCTGTGCTATTCATGAGGAAAGTTCCCTCGAGAGTTTCTGGAGCAGTTCCATTTTCAACCCAGTGGATAAGAGAATCGAGTGCTTCGAACGGATACAAACCGTCACCAGTCAGTCCACAGTGTGAAAGGCCTGGAACTTCAAAGTAACGGTAGTAGTCTCCAATTGTCGAATCCTGTGCCAAAACTTCCTCGTAGTAGTTACGTGTCGAATGCATTGGAATCACCTGGTCAGCCATTCCATGCCAAGTCAGTAGCTTTCCGCTCCTGTTCTTGAAATGAGACAGATCTGGGTTGATGCCACTTATGATGGCATCGTAGCGCTGCTTTGATTTGTAGAAGATGTCCTCAAAGTCGGTAAAGGACATCGACTCTACAACGAAATCAGGATCCTCTTGCACGAAATATCGAATATAGTCGCCGAAGAGTGCGATTGGTGTGCCGGTGCAATTGTCTCCATTGCACGCTGTCATTGCCCCTCCAAAGCTGTCGGTAACATCCGTGCCAATTGTATAACCAAAAAACAATTGCTTTCCGTCTGTTGTCTGTGCGCCTTTCAAGCTCGCTTCAAAAACTGTTACTGCGGCAGCTGAAATATTGAGGCTAATTCCATCACAATCGATTCTCTGTCCAAGCACTGTTTGCGAGTCGAACGAGCACTTATCCGGTGCTGCGATAATGCCATCTTTCAACCCATCGAGGTCATCACAAGCATCAATGGCTGTGCTTAATATTGCTTCAAATTCGCAGGCGTTGGGATATTGGTCGAGCTGGTTCATCACCTGCTGTAGCCACTGTCCTGCTACCCCAAGACTTGCGAAATTGATAACTGGAGCATTAGCTAAAATGCCATCATACAAATCTGGGTACCTTTGAACGATCATGTACCCCTCACGGCCGCCAGTTGAACATCCATTCCAGTATGAATACTCTGATGCTTTGCCGTAGTATTGTTCTGTGATGGCTTTCCCGATGATGGCCAGATCGTTCAGCGCGACGTAGGCAAAGTCGAGGATCAGGGGCCAATTCAGATTGCCTGGACTAGCTAGAATCATAGCGTTAGAGAGCCGGAGCTTGAAAGCGACTTGAGCATATCGTGTGTAAATGAAAGTTCAAAATGTAGGAGAACCAACCTAAAGCCCATTTGCCTACTGACTCATCTGCCAGGAGAGCACCATGCCCGGCGTCTGTAGTAGCCGCTGCAAACCCTTCAAAAACACCCAGGGAAATGTCGTCATCATCGAATACTCCGGTATCGAATCCACCGCCACCGATACCCATAAACCTTCCATTCCAGTCATTGAGTGGCAGCCATATCTGCACATTGGTTGGGTCGTTCATGTATTTGTGGACATAAGAGACAGTGATGTTGCAGAAGCTAACCCCTTCTGAACTTATAGCTTGACTTTCCGGTGAACTTCGTGAAAAGCCGGTGTAGTTGTATACTGACGAGGCTTGTATAGAGGTGAACGTGGCATTGGAAAGATCTGGGAAGGAGAAGGTGCTTGGAGCACAGTCTTGAGCCATTATGAAGGGAATGATGAGCAAGCAGAGGAAATGAAAAAGCGAATGCGATGAGTTGAACATAGCGACTGGAAAAGGGGAGTGCAAAAGCAGGTAAGTTGAACTTGGATGCTGAAATATTAGTACTTACTCTCTGTATATATAGTCATATACGGGATCCCGTCTTAGCAAGTATCCCGGTGAAGAACACTGCTGAATCAAAGAATCACAAATTTGAGATATGACACACCTCCGCCAAAGCCCTTTGGGTGGGTAAGCAGCATCTACGGAATTCCGTTTCTACCTTGCGCTATCTTCGGCTTCAGTTTTGCTGCTCACGGACGTACTAGGGTATGAGCGACAATCCCCATGCATAATTTATTTTATGAACCCCATCACCGGTTTACGCACTACTTTCTCAAAATTCTACTTGCGAAAAGCGCCATGTTCATAATTTTCACAAAAAAGATACTCTTCTGCCGGATCAAACAGATTCCGTTTCCGAGTGCCAAGGATGATTTAGAAGAATGCGGCGACTACTGTTAGTTCCGGGATTCGTGGACTCAAAATTTCGAGCTTACAAACTTCTTGTTGGTGCTTATCAAGCTTAAAATCATTGGACACAACGTGCACGTGAATATGCACCACTTTTCACGTCAACTTGCTTTCAATTTGTGTTACTCAGTGGGACATCAAGATTGAAATGGAGAGAGTGACGGTAAACGTCGTCCATTCTCAACGGAACTCTCACAAAGTTTAAAGTTTACAAGTTCCGTTGGTGTCGGAGATTAGCCCCATGCAATATTTGTCGTCAATTGCTTTAAAAACTCGAAGTCTCGAAGACAATTTTCATAACACACGACTCATACCACTACCGGAACCTGCTTTTGCAGAAATTCTATAAATTACACGAGTCCCCCCCCGACCCAACTTCTCTTGAAAACTGACTTTGCAATTCTTGTAGTGTGTGCACCCCTGTGCAATGTCGTTTCCCAAGCACATTTGATCAACTTTGTCCCTCTCTCGAAATCCTGTTGGCTTCGGTGAGGACTTGCAGCCGTTGTGCCAAGACCCAAATATCATGCTCTCGTTCCTCTCTAGACATATCGGCAACATCCTGCCACTGGTTCTCCTCATCCCGGAGTTCGTGGTATAGAGGAACAGGAGCTGGAAAAACTTTTGTGAGCCAAAGCAAAGCTATTTTGGGGGTGCATGCTTACCACGCCATAATGAACAGTTTTCGGTCTGTTCACTACTTCTACAATTCGTGCATGATCCACCGAAATACTCTGCCAGTACGACACATTTTGCGAATGGCCCATCACAGCCGTCGCAGGGCTTTTTGGACAATGAGCCCCTTTCCTGAGCTAAGGCTGCCTCATAAGTTGCCATCACTTCGAGATCGAAGCTCTTGCTCTCGAGAATATCACAACTACGGAGGATAGGAAGCTTGGAAATTTCCGCGGCTACTTTGGATGCCTCTTGCGGAAGAGGTAAGAGCTGGATGGTTCGAAGAGTTTCCTTCGGTTTTATTCCAGGCAAGGCATACATTGGTCCCAGCCAAAACTTCACAGGAGGCTCCGTAGTGACAGACATCACCTTCACAACGGCCGACGACGTGACAACCGCCTGGCCCATCACCGCCAGCAGCAACGTCACCACCGTTTCTTTCAACGAGACCCTGAACATGTATATCGTTCCTACCAACGGTTCCTTCCAGCAAGTAGGATTCGCATCCGACAGTAATCTTCCAACCGGAGCCGTTACCTCTGGATTCGCCTGGTATGGAAAATACGTCGCCTACGCTGCCAGCGATTCCGACTACCAGCTTCAATTCTGGGAAGTTGCGACCAACATGACAGGCGTCTCTGCCCTATACTGGGACGCCGATGGAACCACTGTCGATGGCGCTATTCCCGTCAGCGTCTCTAGCCAATCCCCCGTTATCAATAGCAAGCAGTAGGTTTTTACAAGTCAACCGCTGTCAATGTCAGTCTCTTTCGGATGGGTTTCGGTGTATATATCATTTCAAAGGGAGGTGTTGTGGGATGGTTCAGTCAGCGATTCTGGGTTTGGTTGGGATTTAGGATTTGAGGTAGCATCTAGAAGAGTCTTTGTTTTTGTTCTGTCTTTCTTCTTAGAACGTGAAAAGCTTTTTCTAAAATAGTGTATCACTCCTTAATACACTCGAGCTTCCAGCTTAACCCGTGCAATCAAGTTCTAGTTGCAGTGACGCACTTGTCAGTGTCACACTTGGGCCTTGACGAAATCGCTTGCTGTAGCATTGGAAATTGTGTATATTATAAGAAAATGGAGCAAGAGTTGAGAAAGAAAAAGGAAGGGTTTAGGCCACGCCTAGTGGTCTAGTAGAATTACTAACCTCAACAAGCCCAACAGAGTCAACCTCCTGAGGGCTTCCCCCGTACTCGGAAATATTTAAACAATAAGTAAATATCCCTTTAAAATAAACTATTCACCCAGAAAGCAACAGCCCTCAACAACCAGCGAGCATGGCCTCTTGAGAAATAAGCAACACTCACACACTTATCTCGAAACCCCGAACTCGCGATATCCCAATCAATCGTCCCAAGCTAGAACCCTGCTTTAGATCTCAACGAACTCATGTCTGTCTACCCTACCACAAGAGTACCCCTCAACAACAAGAGTACCCTTCGATAACGATACTCTACTTGAGGAAAACGCGTACATAGCCTTCTCCCACCTGGCAGGTCTATCCCAGATTTTTACTGATCAATACCCGCCTTCAAAGCTTGGGAACTCGACACGACTAGTCTTTCCGCTGCTAGAATATACCTATAAATAAATCATGTAGTAACGATGTATAAACAAACGTGACAACGCGTATATAAAGTAAAAAACCTTCAGGTTTCCCCACTTCGGGACCTAGTTCTTCCCAAGTCGGGGTGGCCAAGAAGCCTCATCCGAGTATTAATCTTTCAGAGTTCAAGAAAGACCCTAAGCTTTAAAGTTCGAACGACTGAACACGCCATCCTAAGCATTTCCACCAAGACGCGCGGCAGAGCTTGCATTTGGGATGGATACACTTGGCGATGTAAAAAGTAGTAACGGAAAATATGGTTTCAGAACAAGAAAATGTATTCGTCGCCCGACAATTCTCCAAGAAATGGGGGGTCCCGGGCGCCTGGTGCCAAGTCGGGAAAATAAATGTCTCGAGACCCTCAACATTCGAGTCTTCGTGGGGGTTCGTGGAGCTCGATACTCGCCGCCATGATTGTAAGGAAATGGAGTAATGTTTTCTTCGAGAGCTCAACCCTTCCAATTTCGGTAGCAGCCTTGCTGTACCGAAACCCTCTTTTCCAATACCGTATTAATTGGTTTAGAGCGCCCCCCTCTCCCGTTTTTGACCTCATTGTGCCAGGATATCTGAGAGAATAGAGGTTAAAATGATAGAGGCCCTGAAAACGGGAGAGGGCTCGTTCACGGATGTACCTCTCCCGTTAACCTCGATTCTCTTTAATGGTCTGGCACAATGAGATCAAAAATGAAGCAATTAATACGGTAGTAACTTGTATTGTGCTACTCTTGGTACTGCGCATTATTACCATTATTGTAGGTCATTTCTATGCTCCCAAAAATCCGAATCCGCCAGCATCCCGAGGGGTATGATTTTGCAGAAAAATAGTAAAAATAACGAAGCCTTTCCCAAACGATATTCACAAACACCGAGGATTCTAAATCGTATTCCCAATCCTGTCGCCAGTCGATCCCAAACGCCTGTAATGCAGATTTCACATTTCAAATTTCGTAAATTCAATATGCAGAGTAGTAACGTTCGCTGGGTATAAGTTCGTAACCTCCCTCGGAAGGAAATACGAAGGCTGAGAGGGAGATGAAGAAGGCAGAGAGGATCGAGATGCACCAGCTGACGGTACAGAGGATCCAGCTCTTATCCAACTTCCATCCAACGAAAAATCGTTCATCGTTATCGAATAGGTAGGCCTGTGGAACGTGGCACCGAGTCAGTATTACACCGCATCTCCATGCTCAGGAGTTGGAAATAGACACGTCACATACCACGATACTCATGGAAGCGCACTGCACCACGCCTACCAACACCAGCAAGAAAGCCAGGACTTTCCAGCCTGTTTCGCGCTTCTGCAATCCGCCATTGATCACCACCAGATACCCTACGATGGTCGCCAGCTCCAGTACGGCGGCAAAGGACATCATGAAGCCCACCGAGCGCCACATGGAGCAAAAGTATCGATCGTCGCCGTGGCAATCATCGTACTGGGGGAAGTGCTCGCAGCCGGTCGTCGTCGAGCAGCTGCGGTGAAGGCCAATCGTCTTGGTAAGGTGTCCGCCCGCGGGCGATTCTGTCTGCCATGTAATCCAATCTGGAATAAAGATGGCGGCAAATGTCATGACAGTAGCTGCAGAGACAGAATGCTAATTAGCTATCGAGCGCATACTAATCGTAGGAAAAAAGGGAGAAAATGTGTTTACCTGCCACGAAAGCCGCCAGGCCCACGCCATAAACCGCGACTCGGGTCATTTTGTGTGTGATCTTTTCGAGCTTGTGTTGTCACCTTGGTACACTCTGGAAAGGGTCTATTCGACCATGAAAATCGAGTCAGACAATGGACAATGGAAGGTAGTGTATGGGAGTTGGGGCGAGGTTGTAAGAGTGAGGGGAAATTATGGGCAGAAACGCCTGCCTGCAGAGTAGTTGGACGGGTACGAAGTGGCGTTGAAGCGCAAATAATGGCGCACAGCAATCTGGGTAACTTGATACCTCGCTGTACACCAACCACCACCCTACAACCCACCCACCTTCGCAAATCTCTGCAGACACCAAGCGGTGAGCGATATCTCGACTGTGTCTGTGTGCTGCACCGTTCTTCTGGCGCGCTGTACCGATATAGGAAGCCCCCTTGGCAATACTGTACAGTATGTTGGCCGACACCAAAGTGCTGTGGCTGGGAGGCGAGCTTGCGACTGGGGTGTGCTGCCCGCGATATTCACATCGGGATCCCTTCACATCAAAGCCTTCGGTATGGCATTTTGACAAGCAAGGAAGATACTGCACTGTCATTGGCGCACCATGCTCTTGGCCCGCATACCACTTGCATATGACGCAAGGACTGCATGAATGGGTGCACGAGACGCTGCAAGCTGCGCGTCTATATTGATAAGGGATCTCATCTCGCATGTGAGTGGTCCTTCCACCGCAGCTTGTAAAACGGGCTTGAAAAGGTGTAACATGACTTTCTACAAGAAGCGCATCTCCCGCTTGAAAATATGGCATCGTACCTTTGTAGCGGAGGAAAGACTCCGTCGTTGCGTGGGATCATGGAGCCGTTGAAAATATTGGGGTATGCTGACTCGGATTGACATCATTGAGAAGCATCGATCCGAGACGGGAACTCGTGGGTTATCGCCTAATCGAGATAAAAGGGGGGGTTGCGATTGCTTTTTCAGACCCCGCCATTTCGGAAGTAAATCGCTTGAGGCGCAGAAGCGAGAGATCTATGATGCATATACAAAGAATAAGCAATATCAAAAGTTGCAAGTCTTGCCCGTCCTTTCAATTGAGAAATTATATTGATTAAGAAATTCAAAGTCAAAAAGAAAGGTCCCAACAAACCAAACTTCCCCTCATGCCGCACTTATCAATCCATCTGACTGCCCAGGTGATTTGAAGCCAAAGCGGGAAGTCAAGTCTACCCCTCTCATCATCTCATGTCTTGACCACAATTTTCTTAAATAGCCAGGGACTAAAGGTTGTTGGTCCAATTGTCTATTCCTACGAGGCCAGTTGTTTTCCATTTTGATATCAGTTCTCTCACTTCTATTTAACAAATTTACCTTCACTTCGCAGCCGAATTACGAAAGAGGATGGATTTGGATGCTCTCAATATCTCGCAGGTACTTTTTTTCTCGCTACCATGGAGCGAGGAGACAGAACCTAAGCTTCGTTTTCTTGAAAAAAGAAAACACTCTAAATGTTTGAAGAGCATAGTTTACTCATGATGTAAGCTAGACTTCGCGGAACAAGAAGTACTAAAAGTAGATCACACAGCTACGGCAATCTGAGTTTGACCACAGGCAAACCACCATCTAGACCAATGAAGACTTCAAGAAAGAAGTACCAAATGCTTAACTCATGTCATTGATTTAGTCCATCGGAGAATACCTCAACTCGACATCGCAATCCTAATGTGATCGTAATCCAACCGGTATGTAGCATAAACCTCACCCGATGAAATTTATTCTTCCTCTGTAACTTCAAAACTCAATCTCAACTCTAACCAGTGGAATCTTAGCAAAAGCTTTATCTTCTGCGCCTGAATCCCAATTTTGTGATGAAAAGAAGTATTGGTTGGGAAGTATGTAATACTGTAGAGCACAGTTAACACTAGCACTTTCTCTTTTGGGTCTAGAGATGATGGGATTACAGTTTATAATGCAGCGTGTTTTGTACTCATTTCTTGATATTCCACTCTACGAAAGACCTTTCTCTTGCGATCCCAAGTTCCTGCTAGCATTTTCCGAAGAATCCGTTAAAGAGGTATTGGTAACAAAATAAACTTACTGTATCAATTCCCAAGAGAGTTAGGGAAAATAATAAAATATGGTAACTGCAGTGGACTTCACTTCTCTTAATTCTCTTCAATAACTCATCATAGACCACAGAATCTAGAACCGGGAAAGAAGAGCGCTCTTATACTTATGAATTCGTAAACCAATTCATAATTATAAGAATTAACTACGCCTCCTTCCCATATTCCCCCTGATCGTACTCAAGCGCAGCATCCACAAATGTCGGTACCGTCATATTGCTGGACACATTTCTCACTCATATAAGGTTCAATACTGGTTGTGATGCATGTCTGGGGAGGAGAGACTCAAGGGCCTTTCCTACCCTACTTATACTACTAGCGCATGGTCCGTGCTCACACTAGCGACTTTTAGTTCACCCAGGCAACAAAATCATCGGCCCCAATTCCCAAACGCCCCGACTCAACAGTGAATATCAACCCCCTCGTCCTCACCTTCCACCCAATCAAACACCACCTCTCCCTCCATACCATACATAACCCCAAATCGCACCCAATCTCTCAACCAATTGCACGCGGGTCATATGTCTCGGCATCACACGCTGTATATTGGCCACAAGAAAACCGCATGAAGGTACGGGCGATCTAGAGCACCAGTATGGTCTATTTCACCGGTACGTGGAGGGTTTGTTGGTGCTCGGCAGAAACCCTGCATAGTGGGGTGTTTAACTCGTCCCCCGCAGCCCTTAGGGCTGTAATTGCATTATCTTTTGCTGTTTTGGGCTATCAATTTTTTCTTTTGGGTTTTAGCGGTGATTGAGCGTTCTTTTCTGTTTTTTTTGGGTGGTAGGCATAGTTGTGGCTAGCACTTCTCGCTAAGAGCTGAGAATAGTAGTTTACTCTAAAGTCAACGTTAGATCAAGCTATATCTTCAAACCTTCCCTAGATTCTGCTATTACAAGCCCATTCCTCCTCCTCATTTTCTTCCGGCTGAGTGTAACATGAGAACTAGTAACTATATCATATGAATCGGGTTTATAGACACATTCTCCCTCAGTTTGAATTCTATTATATCAGAACTTTAAGAGATCAGAATGGGAGACTATAAACGATACCTCTCCCGTTCTAGCTTCAATTCCCTAGCATAAAAAGCCGCAAACCGGGGGGAAAGGGCGGGTTTGTACGGCAATTGCTATGGTAGTACCGTATTAATTGGTTTAGAGCGCCACCCCCCTTCGTTTTTGATCTCATTGTGCCAGACCATTAAAGAGAATCGGGGTTAACGGGAGAGGTACATCCGTGAACGAACCCTCTCCCGTTTTCAGGGAAGCCTCTGTTATTTTAACCTCTATTCTCTCAGATATCCTGGCACAATAAGGTCAAAAAACGGGAGAGGGGGGCGCTCTAAACCAATTAATACGGTAGTTGATTTAACTTCTTGCACTGGAATGAAGGTGTAATATATGAAAGCGATCAAATTGGATACCTATTAAGATTTATGATGAGCAAGCCTATATTCAAGTACAAAAAGAGTGTCTGTATCAGGAGCCAAGAAGCAGATGCGGCAGTAGTATCTATCATTGCTTCGATGACCCAGTTCCCTATGCTCTGGCAAGGAAAGGAGTAAAGTACCGGCAGCCTCACACCTTGTGCAACTACGATGCCGCACATTGTTTGTAGCATGGATTGACACGCATAAATGTTCAGGTATCTGATTTGTGCTCATGCAAGAAAGAGGAACAGTGGCAATGTGTTACAGCAGCTCAAAACAAACATAAGACGAAAACAGCTGACAATTCGCGTTTCTTAGGCACTCACCAGTGGCTGTGCAACTCCCCTTCTCGTAAGCGAGGAAGTTATGTAAGATACCAGTGAGACGTCTTCTGCAAGTTCCTGATTGTTTCAATTCTGATTGTGCTGCGGCAATCCCAAATAAGCACACCGTGGGGTATAAGTAACGTAGCATACTGTGCTCTCAGCACCGACCGGAGATTTTCAAGGCAGCAAAGACCTCTCCTCGTCGATTACAACCCCACTTTCATATCCAGTTCCTCCATCTACACCAAGGAAGGTACGCAAAAAGCCCTCAATAATTTTCGCCAGATTCGCTCTCGTCCATGTCCTTCTCATTGGGAGACTTGGGGAACGCCCGCAACTTCCTCCTCGCTTTCGCTTTCGCTTTCGCTTCCACTCCCGCTGTCGCTGTCACTGCTTTCACTGCTTTCACTTTCGCCGCTCTCGCCTTCGCTATCTCCCGAATCAGACGAACTACTACTGGAAGAGCTCGAGCTCTTGTCATTCTGTACGGTGGAGTCGTCATCTGAGCTGCTGTCATCGGAATCGCTGCTGGAAGAATCCGAAGAACTTGTATCGTCGTCCGCCGCGGTACGTTGCTTTCGCTTTCTGGCAGTTTTTTGCGTCGAGCTATCGTCCAGTTTCAGTCTTTTTTGGCTTCCATCGTCACCGCTTGCGCTTCCTGTTCTGGCCTCAGCCTTTTCATTTTGGTCCTTGGTTGCTCCAAGCTCCGCCAGGATTCGCTCTGATCGCATACGCTTCGCAACCATTTGTGGCATTGCCGCATCAGATAAATTCAGCAGAATACCCTCTTCGTAGCCAATATCCGGCGACGCTTCTGCCGCTAACATCGTAGACACGTATTCCCTCATGGCAACATCGTATTCCTCTTGCTTTCTTTCTCGGTCTGCCATATTCTCTGGAAACCCTGCCGCGCCGTCTTCCTGATCTTTGACTTTGATTGCCAGAGCCGTGTCCCTTAACCTCGTTCGGACCCCGCCTTGTAAGCCTCTCACGTATGGATAGATGTATCTTTCGTAGGCGGAAGGAACAACGTTGATATCGAACACGTGTTTGAGTAGGTGATTTTGATGGTTCTTGTTGAACTTCCAATCTGCTCGGGATTCGCTGTATTGCTTCAGATATGCCAGGAAAGGGCGTGGTGGAGGCGGCTGAAGAATCGTCGCGGTTCGCGTCTCCTTTGCTTTGACTGTGTGTTTGGGGTTGCTGGCCTTTTCTGGCGTGGGCTTCTTGACCCTCTTCGTCCGCCGCTCTTTTTCGTCCAAAGTAGTATCAAAAGCTTCTTCAACTTGCGCAGGTTCGGGCGTCTGGAAGACTGGGTCTGATAAATCCAGTGTGTTGTTTTTGGCGACCCAGGAATTGAAGAGCTGTTTTATGCTGTCTCCATCCTCAACTTTCGTCTCGGGGGTAAAGGCGACGGACTTCTTCCTCGCAAGCTTGGGGGTCCCTGGAAGAATTTCTGCAGCAGGTGAATTGTAAGATATTTTGGAGCTTATTTTCTTCTTCGGACGAGAGGCGTCTTCGGATTCGTCCAATCGTCTTCTTTTTGGAGGGTTGGAAGCATCGTTATTTGGGGCGGGCAACGGCACTGGCTCTTGGTGGGCGGGCGAGGTGTCTTGGGCTTGGGCAGCAGATTTGAGCTTGAGCCCAACTCTCCTCCAAGCAGGTATCCTCTGCTTTGCGCCAGACCCCGGTGTCCCTGCACTAACAATCTGGTTGGTGGGATGCATTATAAAAGACGAGTTGTGGCAGCGTACGATAGGTATAACGTAGACACAGGTGCATTCGCAACCAGCCTGCAATCAAGCATTTTCCCTCGCGCCCAAAAAATAAATTTTGCGATAAGGCCTCGGGACTATCCATGCGCTCGCGTATCATTGCCGCACGTGATGCGGAGAGAGATATTATCATCGAAGCCTGAGGCTTGACCTCAATTCTCTATGGTACTTCGGCACAATGGTCTCTACGTGCTGTGACGCTCCGCTGGCCCTCCGGGGGCCACTGCCGTGGAGGCTGGATTCGCTGCGCTCTACTGTTTTCACTTTATCTTGAACTCACCATAATTATATCTTCAAGTTTGTGTAGTTACTCTCTCCGAGCGCAGCGAGCTACGGGGTTTGGGGGCTGGCCCCCATGAGAACCAGAAGTTTAGTTAAAGTGTCTCCCATATTCACCTTAATTGTCTCCAATAGTCTGGCGCATTGAGAGATCAAATTTGAGAAGAGAAACATTTAGTATGGTAGCTGCTTACATAAGTCAGTACCTTTGCCGACGTGATGCCTCAGGACTCAAGGCTTTCAGGCACGCTCGGTAGGCTACAAGCTGTCGCGTTAAGGTCGCCGATTGAAGCTATCCGACAAGGCCCAAGAGCTTGCCCTCTCTACCCCATCACAACTTCGCATCAACTCCATCTCTCCACCAATTTTTCAAACCTCAAGACTACGACCACTCCTTCAAGTTCTGAACGACTTATTCTTCCCGCGCACCTCCAAAGACCTTCAAGATGTCGGGTATGTTGATGCTCGCAGCCCCATAGCCTCCACAGAATCATAGCTAACCAAGCTTCGCAAACAGGCAGCGCAGGATACGACAGACAGATTACGATCTTTTCCGATCAGGGACGATTATACCAAGTCGGTACGCATTGCATCTCGTGCCAAACAACTCGAAACCGTTCCATTCCAAGCCTGGAGACGCCCTCAATATTCCATTCTGTACAGGAATAGCAGTGCTGACAGGGCTACAATATAACAGAATATGCTTTCAAGGCGATCACGGCTGCAAACATCATGTCGGTTGGGGTCCGAGGAAAAGATTGTGCGGTAGTTTTGTCTCAAAAGAAAGTCCCAGTAAGTTCAGCCTCTTCTCGATTTGGCTTTGGGTCGATATTAACGTATTGGATTATATAGGACAAGCTTATTGATCCTGCGTCGGTATCCCACATCTTCCAATTGTCGCCCTCGGTAGGATGCGTTATGACTGGATCGATTGCCGATGCGAGAGCCTTTGTGCAGAGAGCTATTGGAGAAGCCGCCGAATTTAGATACAAGTTTGGTTACGAGATGCCTTGTGATGCTTTAGCAAAGAGAATTGCCAACATCAGTCAGGTCTACACTCAACGGGTAAGCTGATATCATCGGACCGCCAAGCATTTTGTCGTTACTATGCGCTGACCGTTGTTGCATAGGCGTACATGCGTCCTTATGGAGTTGCTACAACACTCATCTCATTGGATTCCGAGTACGGACCGCAGCTATACAAATGTGATCCAGCTGGTTACTACACTGGCTACAAGGGCACAGCATCCGGTCCCAAGCAGCAAGAGGCCTTCAATCACCTAGAGAAGAAGCTCAAGAACAAGGATAGTGCGGAAGGCACCTGGGAGGATGTCGTAGAACTTGGAATTACCACATTGAGCACCGTTCTTAGCGTGGATTTCAAGAAGGGCGAATTGGAAATCGGAATCGTTGGGGGGCCAAGAACGGACGGCAAGGAAGGGACCGACCCGGGCTTTAGAGCATTGACGGAAGAGGAGATCGACGAGAGACTGCAGGCTATCGCGGACAAGGACTAGAGCAGAACAACGAATGTGTATGATATCCAGCAGACCCGGAATTTAGCGTGCGGAGTTGCCGTCAAATGACTAATTGTGGAAAGGGTTATGTATTATTCTGACTTGCAAACTGGGAAATGCTTTCGAAAGGCAGGCTCAGAGACCTTCCTTGGCTTATTTCATCCCATCCCCCTTTGGCCTCAGCAACGTTTGGGCGGTCTTGAAAAGCAGCAAGGGGATTTTTCGTGTTCCTGGACTAAGGCGAGCAGCACAGCCCTACTGTGGCTCAACTTGACCCGGTGGGAGAGAGTGATATGCAGGAAACGCAGCCCTACGCAGAGACCCTGGGTTAACGCAGGGGAATCGATTCTCCAGGACGCCTTTGACGGGTGATTGGGATTGATGACGGATAGCAAGTGCTCCGGCATGGTGGTTAACAGACAGATTTTGATATGGCGCAGTCGATCAGTATCCTTGCTCTGCGCGTACTTCAGCTTGCGGAAAAGCTCAGAAAAAAGGGCGGACAGGTTACACTGTCATCAATGTCTTCATTCGGACGAGCGACGACGCATTAGGAACCCTGTCCGGACGTCAATATTGGTGGCCCGGTGGAGGAGATGCCGCCCTGCCACGTTTTGTGGCGTGCTGAAGCGAGCGCAAGTTGCGTCGATGCCGCCCGAAAAACAAATGCAAATCCCATCCGCAGCCACACGTAACCACACTCACTCTACATCTCTATTGTTGAGGAGAAATTGTCTCTAGCCCTACTCCAGCCACCCCTGCAAAGATAGAAAGAGCCTCTTTCTGACTTCTTCACTTTTCCCTATCGTCATGCTACATTTCTAAACATAAACCCACTTATAAGGCGAGAGCCCCAGCTTGTCAGGGGTACGGGCTGGAGAGGAGCAGAATGTGGCAACCAGGGCTGGCCCCCATTCACACCCATTGATACCAATCGATAGGTAGCAAGGCTCGAAAGCGGATATTCAACTAACCTCGATCGTGGTACTGCTGCACGTATTGGCGGACATACACAGTGCTGCAATCTGGTACTATCATCTTCTCTGCTGAGATCCCCAGATGTATCGTGTGGACGGTGAGCCACACGAGCCAGCCACAAAGCCATGTCGCGGGGGAGACAATGCTCGAGTATTATATTCCATCTTTCCTTTATTCAATATATATTCTAGTAACGGCTTCACTGGTTGAGCTTTCACAAGACATCCTCAACGGTTTGACCACTTCTTCTTTCCTCCCTCATTCGTTTTCTTTTCATGTCGCCGTCTCCGCATGCTTTTTGTCTCACTCGCCTCGTTTATATTCATTCGCTCAAGATGGCAGACGGACGTAAGTAATTCCATGTTCGAACTTTTAACCTTTACCTCTCTTTACCTCAGTTGCCATGCTGTAAAATTCGACACCAAACTTGGCACGGGGTAGTGGGCTTCTTATATTGAAGCCTTCCTCTTTCAAAATAAATGAAAGAATGAGACTTTTCATTTTATCAACAGAATTCAACACTTGGTAAATTCACAACATACTGACATTGCTACCAGTCAACGATCAGAGAACAGCGCGGGTCGCAGATCTCCTCTCAGATTTCCGAACACTTCAATACTACATTGCTTCCGCACCAACAGATCCTCCTCACCCAGATGATTACTACACAGAAGGATGGGCAGCCCTACGACAATGCTCCATCGACGGTCAACACATCTTAAATTGTGCTGCCGAGACTCGAGTTCCTCGAGTAAGAGGAGGACCGGACGAGCAAGCTCGAGCCGAGCTGCAACAGTAAGTCAAATGAAACCTAGAATTGAAGGTTCTGTTTGTTAACCTGAAATCAGAATTATGCTCGATGCATTTGCTCGGCGCCATGAGGCACAGAAGATTTATCTAAGGCAGGCGGCTGCGCAGCGTTGGGTCGATTGGCGAGAGTCGATTCTTGCTGGGGGGAGACCTCATGCTGGGAATTCGACGCAGTTGGCTTCGTGTGATGCGCAATTGCGAGTTGTAAGTTTTCAAAATCCAAGTCTGTAGTCTGAAAGGGGTGACTGACATATATGTGTAGGAACTTGCGGCCATCACCGATGATACTATTTACTCTGATATGCGATCTTCGGACTATCAAATGGGGCGTTGGACTCTGGAAGATCCACGACTCCTTGATGTGCAACGCTGGGTCCGAGCCAGAGCTTGAACGTTAGGAGTATATTTATGCATTTTCATGGGGTGTTTGGGATATTAATGGTTAAGAGGGGAGAAAGGCAGCATTGAAATGGCGCTTATTTCATTGTGTTGGCGTTCTTTTCATCCCGCTGGTACGGGAGACTGGAAAGAGCCTTTGGGGCGGTGGATTTCATTGCTCAAGGCATGTACCGTATTAATTGGTTTAGGGCGCTTCCCCTCTCCTGTTTTTACCTCATTGTGCGAGACCATCAAAGAGAATTGAGCTTAACGGGAGAGTTTCTCCCGCGAACGAATCCTCTCCCGTTTTCCGGGCCTCTTTCATTTTAATCTCTATTCTCTCAAATATCCTGACACAATAAGGTCAAAAATGGGAGAGGGGGGGGCGCTCTAAACCAATTACTACGGTAGAAGCACAGATGAAGGAAGAGCATTCTGCGAAATATCGATACGGAAGTAGACTTTTCATAATGCATACAAGGGCGGGAGCCTGGATTTTACAAATACACATGTGTTGCCTCTCAGCTCTTGCTATGGACACACAAGCCTATGCCCACCAGTGACAACGTCATTCCTATCCACGTATCTGGATTTTGAAATTAGTATTACAGATGAAGAAGCAAAGAGGGAGAATGTACCTCGACCGATAACTTTCTTCTCTACCCACCATTCTCCTAGCACCGTAAATAGGAAGGCGAGGGAATTTGTGATCGGAACTGTGAGGCTCAATTCTGATATACATGTCAGTTTTGCTTTTATCAATACTCTTGATCCGGAATTCCCGGTTCTGCTCATCTCATCTCATTCCCATCTTCAACTTTCTCCATCTCCATCTCCCAACCCAAACCTCCCTCTCTCCCCAAAAACGAAAAATATAAACGGACTCACCCGCCTGACCAATCAACAAAAAAAACCAGACACTCCCCGTCAGATTAATCACCAACGGCACCGCATACCTCGGGTTCCTCAACAGATCCGTGACGCCGAAGAAGGCGCCGTAGAGTTTCCTCTTCATCCAGCTGTTGCGGATAGAGGGCGTTTCGAGGATGGGGTGGGGTGGTGGTTTGTGGTGGACGGCGGCGCGTCGGATGAAGGGTGTTGTGAAGCCCCATGCGAGGCCGATTAGCAGGAAGCCGATTATGTAGTTTAGGAGGGGTGCGGAGGGTGGGGGTGTTGAGTCGTCCATGTTGTGTAGGGAGGGAATTTGGATATGGTGGTGTTTTTTTTGGTGGTTGTTGCCCGGTGGAGGGTTTAGGGGGGGACTGAGGGGTGCTGAGGTGTCGTGGATCTGGAGGCGACGTCTCGGGATCCTTGGCGTTTGCTTGAAATATCACGTGCGGGAGTTTTCACGTGATAAACCCTCCTCATGGGCTTCTCCCAGTGAAGCTTAGGAAGCTTCAAAGCTGAGAATTTTGTGCTCTGAATATTCTTTTGTCGAACATACATAAACTGAGAAGGGTTGTAACTTGTATAATCTCCCAACTTGGTACTCGAGTACATTTCAAAACTACCCAGCAATCCCCAATGCTCACATCGAAGGGATTTGGAAATTAGAATACCGGTACCGGTTTGAAAACCGCAGATCTATTCGCTTACTAACCTCACCACCTTAAACCCCCCCTATTACAGTACATCTCTTAACTTTCTCTATCAACTATCCATAACTTCCATCAACACCATCCGTAAATTCTACCTCGGCAAATCCTTCAACCTCGGACAAACGATCGAGGTACAAAAATTGGCCCCCGCGTATACTGTTACACATAACGAAATCTTGTATCACGACAATTCAAGGCGAAGGCTGAATACCGGGGAGATACGAAGTGACGAAGTTCTGTGAACGTTGGAAAGAATGGTTGAGGATTGGAAATCAGGATTCGTTGAATGAAAGTGTTCTTGGATGGGAGTGAGATGGAGAAGTGTATGTGAGCACTTCAGTAGACTGTAGACCGTAGAACACAAACCCCGAAAGCCCCAAAACGTGCGTGAAAATGTCTGAATGATTCTTTTCTCTACTTTTACTACTCTCCAGCCAATGCCTCGAATTTTTCGCAATACAAACACAAACAAACCCATCGCTATGCTCGCATCATGATCATAAGCTCATTCATGCATCATTCATTCATCGAAAGCACCTCCGCCAAGATCCACCTTCCCAATACTCTGAATTTCTCGCTCATCATCGATTTCATCATTCGAGAGCCCCAAGCCCCCCTGACCACCCTCAGCTTCTCTCCTCTCTCGTGCTGTGTTTCCAAGCCTTAGTGCAACCCGCTTGAAGTAATCTTGCATGCTTCTCTTTTGATTCGCCTGCAGGTTTTGGCTCGCAATGTATTTGTCAAAAACTTTGCTCTCTTCGTCCACAACGTTGAAAAGAGCCATGAATGCCGCCTCCGCGGCTAGCTTAATTGGGATGACTGGATCTCGAACACTAGCAAAGATAGGAAGGGCCAGGAGTGCGAGATGCGGTCGAACGAGCTCCATATGATGGCGACATGCAGTCCGCACAACCACCAGAGCTAGCCGGCGGGCATCAACCGGATTTCCAGGCTGGATGAGATTGGCAAGCGTTTCGAAAAGATGTTTCAAAATTTCGAAATCGCTGCTCCGACTCTCCGACAGGAGATATTTACCAGCAGCCAAAACACAATTATCGGAGATGAAACTCTGCAAAACAAGTCAGCTGGGGCACCATTGACTAGGACTGGTAACCACTTACATTTTTACTTGACATGCCTTGGCAGATTACTTTCGGCAAATCTTCTGCGAAGGCACTTTCCGTTAGCGATGAAGCTGATTCGTAAAGGACAGCATTCAATGCTAGCACAGAAGATTGACTGAAGTGTGTTGTCATGACTCGGTTCTTTATAAGACTATGCGCATTTTCTGATGGCACGTTTTTGATGAGTGCCCCCAGTAATTTTGCGTTTGTGATGGCCATGGAAACATCGTCGTCTTCCGACTCGGTATCGATCAATCCAAGAACAGCATTCCTTGATGCTTCGCCCATATTGGCACCCGCTTTACTAACGACTTCGTACAACGCAGTCAACATTGCATTTCGGACTCCTGCGTCAGAAGTTCTCGACCCGGTAACTAGCTCTGCAATCAACGGGTCTATTCGAGGTGTCAAAGTGATCAAGGTTCCCAAGGCTTTGGCAGCCCGACTCCTCAAAACTTCACTAGAAGTATCGGCTAAAGACTTTGCAAATGTTCGCTGGAGCTGAGGCAGGAAGGGCTTCAGGAATGTTGGGATCTTCTCCAAAAGGTTGTTCAGGGTGAGTAGAATGGCCGATTTGACCTCCACAGATCTCTCCGAAACCACTCGAATGAGCGGCCCAGTGATTTGAGTGACAAATGGCTTGAGAGAATCACCACTTGCTCGATCAACGATGTCAGAAATAGCAAGAGCTGCCTGTGTTCTCTGTTCTGGAGTACCATTCATCAAGCCTTGCAAGAAAATGGGCAATATAGCATTGATTCCCTTTGGCAGACCGAAGCCTGGCAAGTTAGACCCCGCAACGCCAACATGTTGCAAAGTTTGGCGTGTTGAGAAAACAAGGGATTCCATCTCTTCCTTCTTCAAATGTTTGGTAAATTCCGAGAGTGCTGTCCATGCAGCTTTGACCACTTCTGGATCACGGTCATCAAAGGACATCAGTAGTGCTCGGATGATCTCTTGGTTATATCTAGAGTAATCAACTGTTGCAGCGGCGAAGAATTTTGCGAGATGATAGTCGGTGGCAGCCCGCCTGTAATGGTCTTCGTGTTTCACCAGAGTCAACAGAACGTTCATTGCTGTGTTCAAGCCATCGAACTCATCAATTGAGAGGAGGACCGTATCAAACGAACTATCAAGATCAGCGCGAAGCTCATCATCTTTGCAGGAAATTATGTTATCCATAAGAGAATTCAGAATATTTGGCAGTCTTCGGGTAATTGAAGATCCAGCCACGGTAGATAGAGACGCTAAAGCTTTGGCATTGAAAGAAGAGATAGGCGATGTGGTAAGAGTAGGGATGAGATTTGGCAGGATGATGTTGGAACGCGTTGTCTCCGTTAGTAAAGTCAATAGAGCTGACAAGGCGTTATCAGCTTCGTCTTCTGTTCGAAGAAGGTTGAGTAGGTAGGGTAGCACTTGGTCAACAGCCTTCTTGCCAAGGATCTGCTGCAAAGAGTCGAAAGCTTCGGCGGCAGCCTCACGAACATCTTCATCTGAGTCGATGAGGGCAATCCGAACCACAGAAATAAGAGTTTTCTCATGATCTTCCAGTGCATCAGGCGACGCGGAAGATATAAGCTCTCGAAGGGCGATGCAGATACCCTGTTTAGCATCCACATCTGTAGAGGTCTGCAATCCTTCTTCGAGGGTCGGCAATAACGTAGATAAGACTCCATCTCCAGCCTTGCGGATAAGCTCACCAAGAGCATTACCGGCAATGACCTTTTGCTCCATATTTGAACTACCAAGTCGTCTAATGATGAGCTGCGTGAGTGTGGGGATGAGTTCCTTGAGAGTCTTGGGGCTGGCCACCAGCGCCTTCCAGACATTAACGGCCGCAGTGCGGACAAGACCTGAAGTATCGCATCGACAAATGTACAATGAAGACAAAACTTTGTTCCTTTTCTCTTCTCCGAGCACCTCCAGCAGCGATGCCCCAGCCTCTTGTGCACCTTCCTCGACCTCGTCTTGCTCCGTATTCGCGGATATTCCAGTAAGATTGAATAACAAATCGCCCACCAACTCGACGGAACTGAGACGAATGCGGTAACTGTCATCGGCAAGACCACGTTCGAGTTCAGGCAGAAGTAAATCGATGGCCTTTGTTGCGAAATTCTTGACCAAAAGTCGACCGGCTCTAAGGGCGGTATCGCGAATTGATTCAACATCATCTGCAAGGCCTGACAGGATGGGTGGGATAATTCTGCTGAGGTAATTGGCAAAACTGTTACCAAAGCACACGGGCAAAAAGATGAAAAGTGACATAAAGCCTTCGCGGACGGCTGACTTGTTAGAAGCAACATTTTGTAGAATCGTGGGCAGAGTCTCCTCCAAGCGCCCAGTACCCAGGCCGGCTAAAACTTCACTCAGTGCTTGAGCAGATCCAAGTCTGTCACCCGCACCGGTATCGGATTTCAAGGTTTGCATCAAACCAGGAATAAGATCCGGAAGGGCATCCTCTCCCAATTTTTCGATGAGAGAGCCAAGAGCCTTAGAAGCAGTGGCGCGGGTCGTAGGAACTGGGTCAACAACAGCAATTTTGAGACCAGCGACTAGGATTGGCAAATGCGCAACAAGATCCTTCCTCTCCGTGAGGTGGGCCAGACTACCAATAACTTGAGCAGACTTGCGCTTCGTCGCTGATCGATCTCCCAACCCACGCTCCAATATGCGAGCCACGAGTGCAAGCGAAGGGGCGTCAAGATAATGCACGAAAGATACCTTGATAAGGGAATCCAGTGCGTTGTCAGTATATTTTGTTGGATCACTGAGCGCTTTAAGAAGTACGTCGACAAGACTCTTGATCTCAGGGTTATTGATGACTTCTCCAAAGCGCTTCAAACTGCGGTTCGCAGCGAGGCGCACCTCTTTATGACTGTCATTGAGCACCCCAGTCAAAGGAGGGATGATTTCAGGCAAGCTTTGAGCAAGCTGCTGTGGATCGAGATATGCCATGGCTCCAAGTAGATCGCATGCTCCCTTCTTGCTTCTCCATTGCTGGTCATCTAAACCGTCCAAGAGTGTTGGCAGAATTCGTTTTACGCCGTAAGAGCTCAGGCTTGCAAAGCAAGCTTTGGCGGCTGCTAAACATCCCTCACGTATGTCGGCGCTTGAGTCGCCAAAGCTCGAAAGTAATTGAGGTACAATCTGTATGACATAAGGTTCGAAAACGCGACCGAGTATGGTAGATAAAAGTTCGTATGCGAGTAGCGCCCCTTCTCGATGATTTACATCCTTCTTGTTCTCGATTGCACTTTTCAGCGTTGTCATGACCCGGTATTCTCTGAGGGCAGCAATACCCTTGCCATTTACCAACCCAGCAAGCCCATAGGCGGCACCACGACGTGCTGCGTATTTTTTGGAATTCAGCAATCTATCGGTAACAAGCTGGAAGTATTCTGCATTGTTATCACTCGATGCTCGAACAAGTGGTGGAAGACATTCTGCGACTGCGTATTGCACAGCCTCGGATGGTGTACTTAAAGTATCCAGTAGTCGATTGACAACTTTTGGGACACGAGAATCACCCGCCTTCAAATGACGAGCCAAGGCTCCATACATAATGATAACTGCCTCATTGACTCTGTCAGCAAAATCAGAACCCTTGTCTGGCGCTTCTAGAGTTTGTTCAAAAGTCTTCATCAGTGCTTCGACTTTATCCTTGCCATGTAGTGCGATAATGGTAGTGGCGGCCTCAACCATCTCTTCTCTTACATTGGGATCTCGGTCCCCGAGAGGCCCTTGTTCAATTAAGTATCGCAAGAATGAATCAAGCAATCCTGCTTCAAAGACCGGTGCAAGTTCTTTGAATGCGATGGCTATGCCATTTCTTGCTTCCCATGGATCTGATAAGTCCATCTTCTTAGGCATTCCATATTCATCGAGCTGAGGTACTCTTGGCTTCGCTAATTCCTTGTAGGTGTCCTCCAAGGTTTCAAGGACCTTAGCAAGCGTTGATGGGTGGATCTTCACTGCTTCAGCTACAGACCTTGCAGCTGCTCTGCGAAGCTGTTTATCGGGGCTGTTGAGGTATGCCAAGATTCTAAAAGGCGACTCGGTCGTGATCTCAAAACCACTTTCTTCCCATATTTCCCGGCCAAGCTCTACGTTTTCTTCCACGTCATCATGGCATGCAAGCCACATTTCTTCGGAGAAATCGAGATCACTCATATCAATTTCCGCGCTGATAGATTGCAAAACGGCTGTTCTGACAGAAACTTGCGGCACTATAGCGCCGCGAGCGAGGATGGCAATCTCTGGTTCCGTAATATTGGGCGCAATGCAACGACTAAGATCCGTCAAACAGTCCTTAATAATCTTGTAGTGTTGATTGTATGTCTGCATAGAGAAAATCAACACAGATAATACTTCCTGGCGTGGGACTAGGCTATCAGAGCAAGCATCTGTATGAAAAGATAGGAACTCAAGTGCGAGAACCGTCTGAGCTTCGGCATCGTCAGTCTCACCAAACCCTCGATTTCGAAGTACTAAGAAGACGAGAGGCAGTATGTATGTTAATGAAACAGTATCGAAGGGGCGTTGCTCTCCAGCAAACCGTAGGCGGTACAGAACCCTTGTGATTAATGGCCCGAGAGGCTCCTGAAGCAGCTCTTCTGACAAATTTGGGACATTCAAGGCCCTCAAGGTTGCCACGCCAATAAATGGACGAATTGGGCCAATTCGACTTGAGAGTGTTTCTGAGCAGGCGGTATAGGCGTTGGGTGCAGCGTTTCCAGTAAGAAGTCCAGCACCTGCATTGATGATATCTACAAGTGCCTTAACAGCTGGTCCGATCCAAAGACGAGCCTCAGTTGGAGGTCCGGTAGCCAAACTTTCGATGATACCGATCCCCCGCAGAAGCTTAGCTTCGACAAAGCGAAGATTTAATCGGATCTCCGCTTCTTTCTTCAGCTGAGCCTTAACTTTCGCTGTCTCTTCAGGGGTCAACTTCTTCTGCTGTCCTTTCTTCTGCGCAAGTTGGGCCCGCAATTCTTCTTCCCACTTAAGTGTGTCGTAATCTACAGAATTCTTGCTTGAGGCGTAACTTTGCGACTTTGTTGCCAAAACATCAATAAACGCAGTACCTTCTTCGGTGCGAAATATGGCAGCCTCTGTGGAACCAACCCCCTCAAGCTGCACAGCATCAAGGTCTTCCTCTATCAGCTGGACAATGCGAGGAGTCATGGCATCTGGGGCAACGAATGCAAGCTCAGCGGCAGCATTGAAGGCCGCCTTCTTAACAGCTTCTGAATTTCGCAGCGTTGACTAGATTCAGGTCAATGAGAGTTGTTACAGAAGGGGTTATGGTGTACTTACTTTCTCAGTGAAGTTCGTGAAATTGAGGATTTGTTGCATTAGCGCATCTCCCGAGTCTCTTGCAAGATTTCCAGGGTCAACTGCAACTCTCAAGCACAGGTCAATCCAATTCATTCGCGGCAGGAGTTCTGGCCGCGACAAGACTAATAAAGACACCATTTGCTCCCGGCGTACCGATTCATCGACCGGATACTGAACCGGCGGCAAGCAGATGGATTTAACGACTAACCGCAGATTCTGTGCGTCCGTCTTCGAGGCAGCAGCAGCACTATCTTTCTCTCCTAGCTCAACTGATTGTTGCCAACGCCATAGACCAGCAATTATGGCTTTGGATATTGGTCCGGGGTTGTGAATGTAGAGTTCTGAAAGTGCCTGCAAGGCTTCTTTTCGAAGTGTCGGCGAAACCGTAGAAGAGCAAATGCAGAAAATGAAGGCTTGTGACCATCCAAGAGCGCTACTTGAATCTGAATCCAGAGAAGAAACGTCTTCTGATACGGAAGAAAGTGACCGAATGAGCCACTTGAAGTCATCGTCACTCGAGAGCTTGCCAAAAATTCGATAGTTCAGCAAGAATGACGGTTTAGGGTCCATCGCCAACGCCTGACGTGATACCTGTGCCTTTTTGAGTGCCACATCTACTTTGGCACTTGACGTGGCACCAAGTCTCGAACTCGAGATAGACGTAAAGACGTAAGAAGCGGTAACGAGTCCAGATTGAGCAGGAGCTATAGGATTGTTGGTTGTTTCCTGCCATATATCTGTCATGGCCGGCATGACTCCTTCTGCAAGAGCTGAGAATTTAGATTTCAGCACTTCCTGGTCCTCGACAGGCCAGAATAGCTCTCCCAAACGAAGGGCCCAGAGTTTCTTGACTGGTACTTTTTTGTCAGAGAGGCCCTTTACAAAAGCATCAACAGCTGGTTTAGGCACCTCGAGGCCATTTGATAGGCCCCATCCGAGGTAATGAAGAAATGTTGCTGTCTGAGCACTCAATGCAGCTTCATTGGCTTCCTTTCCTGAACAAGCAGCAATGGCTGGGGTTACCAATGCAGCCGTGGATTGGGAGACGGGTAACGCCGTCAGCATGTCTGCATGACTAGCTCTCTGCTCTGCGGATGGAAGCTTGCCAGACTTTAGTGGAGTCAGGATTTCGTCTGCGATCTTTGTAATGGTCTCTGTCTCGTGACATTTGAGCACCACAGCCTTAAAGGTTGACAGTGCGCCGGCTCGTATTGCGGCATTGTTGGATTTGATATTCGCGAGAATAGGTTTGAGCAACTTAATGTGCAGGACGGTCGAAAGATCTATGGATTCAGGTAGCGAGTGGAAAAAATGCTCGATGAGACCATTGAGTACAATTTCAGGAGCTCGAAGAAGAGCCTTTTCGAGGGAAGGAATAATCTCTTTTTCGACATCCTCCTTGGTGGTGTATCCCACGAAGAAATCCTCAAGTCCTTTGGCTATATGAGGTGGCACTTGACTCCGAGACCCTACCACCTCTCTGGTGTAGAAAGCGTAAACCTCGGATTTTTGAGCAGAAAAAAGATCCTTGGCCTGTGGAATTCTGTAGCAAACCCCAGCGACTACCCCCAGCATGACGCAATTTTTCGTTGAGGGTTGAGGGCCTTTAGCAGAAAGCTTTCGAATCACATCCCCAACTACTTCCTGTCTTGTATCCTCTCTTGAGAACACTGCCCGCAAACCTCTCCGGGTGACTACCAGGGCCGAATTCTTCACATTGGCACGCGAAGATTCTCCCAGACATAGATCCAATGCTTGGGCATTGCTGGTAATTGTATCCAGCCCCCATCGTTCCCAGTGACTCGTACCGGATAGTTCCTGGAGCAATATGCTGCACCATTCTACCAGGACAAAGGCATCGCTTGGTGGTATTTTGACCTTCGAAGTTTCGGTATGCAGAAGCTTGACGAAGTCTACCAGCGCTTCCGGGGGTGCGCCTGACTTGAAAATAGTGCGTATGCAACGTTGAACGGCGCGCCGAGAATTACGGTCGTGATAGTAGGAATAGGTCGGGAAGAAGAGGCGTAGGAGGGGAGGAACTAGGGTTGGAATTATTTCTAGGAGACATCAGTATAATCCTATAGGTGCGTGAGGAGGGGGGTCTACCATTGTTGGATAGCCTCTCTTCCAACTGCACAAGGCTTGCAATGCGTGCGGTGGTGGAAGAAGACAAGAGAGCTGTCCTAGTAGCCGTTAAATCCAATTCCGCCAGCGCTATACCGTTAACCTCAACCTCAGTCATCTTGTAGATTATAGGGATTGTTCATGACCCTGCGATCATGGCAGCGCGTCGGCGTCGGGGTGGTGTTGATGCTGCAATATTTTTGGAATTTTGGGACCTCGCAAGTGGAAAAGCTTTCAAGGTTGCTGCCCTACAAGCGACAAATTGGCACGAATGGCTGTACCTTCACCTACCTTCAACTACCTACCAATTAACCTCCGACCCGTCCCTTTTACAAACATAATCTTTAGCTAAGCTCTCGGCGTTTACCTGGCATCCCAAGGCCTACTTGCGGGTCCATTTGTGTCTTTCTCGTGCTATTTGAGCCATTCAAAATCTGTGGTCTTCCGGCGCTACAGAGCTGGCTGAACCCCGCGGTACGGCACAAATTCGCGTCACCAATTCGTTTACAACATCGCCCCAGATCGCATTGCACGCAACCTCCCTAATCGCTGTTTGATAATGGCGGGCGGAAAGAAAAAGAAGAAACCAGCGGCAAACCCTGCGCGAAGTGTCGCAACAACTTCCATTGCATCCAAATCCAAAGTCGAGGCTCCTCAGCCGCCCGAGATTACCCCTCCAGAAAATGATGTCGACGTTCCCCAAAACAATGCGGCCGCGTCTACGGCGACAGGGACGGGGGCTTCGGGAGCACTGCAGAAGGATTTGACTCCTGAAGAGTTTGAGCGAGAGCTGGAAACAACGGAACTGCAAAATCTCGTTGAGAAACACGGCCAAAAGTCCAAGAGGGATGCCGTTCGGCAGAAAACAAGGTTAGAGACAGACCGGCGAGTGCTACGAGGCCAGGCAGAGAGCCTCAACACACGGAAATGGCTCCCTCCAGAGCTTATGGAAGAAATCCTGGATTTGGTCTTGGCTGAAGGGCGATTCACAGGCCTGGCATCTGATGCTTCCAGCAGCTTGAAACCAGCCTCTGAAGAAGAGCTGACGATACGACTCTGGACTCTGCAGCAAGCACTTATCGGGGCAGGTTTTGTTGAAGGAAAAGTCGTCCTTGCTTTGAAATTCGTTCTCGATATTGCAGATAAGATAAGTTTGGGAAATAAAGATGCAATATGGGGAATGGAAGAAGCCTTAGACTGGCTAGCTCGTGCCTGCCCCAGAGAAGAACTCCCGGATTATGATAATTGGCAACGGAGAGCAGGAATTCCTCCGAAATCGCAAACTGGTAAGTTTTGCCTCGGACACATACAACACTTTACTTGGTTTGCTAACGTTGTCCTACTATTAGCGACCCCGTTTGACAGCCCTTTGCCGTCTGGTGCAACCACCCCACGTCTTGAGTCCGACAACAGACATGTGGGCCATGTTGCATCTAACAGTATTGTAGCTGATAAAAAGAAGCCCTCAATGAAGAAAGTTACGGTAGTAGAGTACGATAGCGATATCGACCCTGATGACCTCCTTCCAGTCTATCTTGAGTGCAAGACGAAGCTGTTTCAAGCCCAGCAAACAAAGTCCAAGAAATCAGGAACTCGGTCAAGTGGCCGCAGTCTTCTCAAAGAGTCTCAACTTCCGAATTCGCCGTTGGAGCCGGATACAGCAAAGGCTTTGAGAAAGATTAAGAAAATTGAGGATGACGTACTTTTTGATCGTTACATCGCTGATCAGCAATGGGAAACAAAGCGTATTGAACTTGAAAAGGATGCAGCTGCGCGCCGAAATACTGAAAATAACAGACCAGAAAGCATAGATTCACAAGAATCCGAGACTCTGGTTGACTCAGAAGACGAGGTTAGCAAGGAAGCTGCCAGGATCGGTGCTGCTCTCCTTGAGGAAACTGGCAGTGATGATGATGCTGCTCTAGCTGATTTGTTTGCGAGTCTACCTGTCAATGAAATAGATCCACTCACTGGAAAGAGCACCACAGTCGTCAACAACAGTGATGGTACCAAGGTAACTATTCGAGATTTCGGCAAATGGACAGGGGTAAACCCGACAAGGGTACTGGAAGAGGCTTGTAGAGCAAGGTAAGCTTTCCCTTTTGACTTTCATCGCCAGCTCCTGGTCACTCACCAACCTCAAGGGACTCCTCTGCGAGATTGAATTTCAGTCTAGTATCGACTGCGAGTTTTTCTCACCGCCATTCTCTACGAATCAACTGGTCAAAAACTCAGGATGTTTCTGGAATTACGCCCCCTCCACACGTTGAGTATGCTGCGGCGCCAAAATCACAGGTCTTTACCATGGCATCAATTTCAACACCCGATTCTAAGCAATCAGAGGCATATATTGCCACAGTCGCTTTATTTTTTATTTTCGGCTCATCATCTAAAGAAGATAAAGTATTCCTACGGCTACCGGCGACGTGGCGAGATTTATGGACCGAATTTGCTGAAGAAAAGAAAGAAAAAGCAGATGAGGTTGACAGAGAAAGCATTCGCAAGCTCCGTGATATGGTCCGAGAGAAGAAAGACCAGGAACTTGAAGATGGCGTATTGCTGAAAGGTGCTTGGAAGAACCGTGGATCATCTCGTGTGAACGAAAATGGTGATGAATCAAAGACAGACAAGGCATCCAGGCCTTCTTTAGCGCCAGAGGCTTATCAAAAAATATGGTACGACAAATGGAATACACAAAGTTATCAATATATGCTTGTAAGTTCTCCGTGTTCCATCTGCAAGTTGATACTGACAGAAAATAGCAATCCCGAATGCAACTTCCCATGTGGGGTTTCAAAGAAAAAGTCCTCTCAGCGATTGACAGAGAGCAGGTTGTCATTATCTGCGGAGAAACTGGATGGTAAGTGGATGTAAATCCTCAATTTCTAAGCCTTCATTGACCATACCTTCTCGCAGTGGCAAGAGTACCCAGGTGCCAGCCTTCATATTAGAACACCAGCTCTCCCAAGGGAAACCGTGTAAAGTTTATTGTACTGAGCCGCGACGTATCTCCGCCATATCGCTTGCTAGGCGTGTCAGTGAAGAACTTGGAGAGCGTAAAAACGACCTCGGAACTTCACGTTCTCTTGTAGGTTACGCGATCCGGCTGGAATCGAACACTTCCAAGGAGACTAGGCTCGTGTATGCAACAACGGGTATAGTCATGCGGATGCTCGAGGGGTCAAATGATCTCACCGATATCACACATATCGTTCTTGATGAGGTTCATGAGCGTACAATAGATAGTGACTTTCTTTTGATTGTTCTTCGGAAACTGATGATCAGGAGACCTGATCTCAAAGTGGTGCTCATGTCCGCAACGGTCGATGCAGAGCGGTTCTCGAAATATCTCGACGGAGCTCCCGTATTGAACGTTCCTGGTAGAACATTTCCGGTCCAGGTTAAATTTCTTGAAGATGCCGTTGAGTTGACAGGGTACTCCCTTGACAACGGCCAGAAAGAGAAATTCACTGATCTCGACGACGAGATTGATGCTGGGGAGATGGCTGTCAGTGATGCTGCCAAGGCCGAAAATACCAAAACACTGCGTGGATACAGTGGCAAAACGCGGAATACCATTGCTCAAATCGATGAATATCGAATTGACTTTGACTTAGTGACCCAGCTGCTCTCAAAAATTGCTACAGATGATCGCTTTAATGTGTATAGCAAAGCTATATTGGTCTTTCTGCCTGGTATTGGGGAGATCCGACAGCTCAATGACATGATTGTTGGTCATCCTACTTTCTCCCAGAATTGGTATGTTTATCCATTGCACTCAACCATTGCAAGTGAAGATCAGGAAGCGGCCTTTTTGGTTCCACCTCCAGGAACCAGGAAAATCGTCCTCGCTACCAATATCGCTGAAACCGGTATCACAATTCCCGATGTCACCTGTGTCGTTGACACAGGTAAGCACCGAGAGATGAGGCAAGTCACGTCCATGCCAGATGTGGAGGTCATTCTAATTGGGTTTAGGTTTGATGAGAGGAGGCAACTCTCTAGACTCTTGGAGACATTCATTAGTAAAGCAAACGCCAAGCAGAGAAGGGGTAGAGCTGGAAGAGTTCAGGATGGATTGTGCTTTCATCTCTTCACCAAGTACCGTCATGATGAGCTTGTAAGTTGTCAATGTCGAGCTAATGGGCAAAACTGACAATTATAAGATGGCAGATCAGCAGACCCCTGAGCTTCTCCGACTTTCTCTACAAGATCTTGCTATTCGTGTAAAGATTTGCAAGCTTGGTGGAATCGAAGAAACTCTGGGGGAAGCTTTAGATCCACCCCTGCCAAAGAATATTCGCCGTGCCATAGACGCTCTAGTCGATGTCAGGGCTCTTACTCCGGGAGAAGATCTAACGCCGCTGGGAATACAACTAGCTAGGCTTCCACTAGATGTATTCTTGGGCAAGCTCATCCTCTTGGGGAGCATATTTAAATGTCTAGATGCTGTCATTACGGTGGCAGCAATTTTGTCATCAAAATCGCCCTTTGTGGCCCCATTCGGTGCTAGAAATCAGGCGGACACCATCCGACAGTCGTACCGAAGAGGTAGGCTTTATCTTAACCGTCATACCAAGTATTCTATAAGCTAATGCGTTGTTTAGGCGACTCCGATCTTCTGACCGTTTACAATGCGTACCTGGCGTGGAAACGAGTCTGTACTAGCAACGGCTCCGAGTACCAATTCTGCAGAAAAAACTTTCTCAGTCAACAGACACTAGGAAACATCGAAGATCTGAAAGGGCAGCTTGTAGTGTGCTTGGTCGATTCAGGGTTTTTGCCATTGACTGAAGCTGAGAGATCCACTCTAAACAAGTATGTTTAACAACCGTCCGATATCTGCCTGTTGCTGACAAGTTAGAACCCGATATAACAGTCGCCGGCGCCAGTTCTTTGATATTCCCCAACGAGCCAACATCAATAGTGATAATGACGTAATCACAACGTCGGTGATCGGCTGGAGTTTCTACCCTAAGCTACTCATAAGAGATGGTAGAGGCTTCCGCAACTGTGCAAACAATCAAACGATCAGCCTACACCCATCTTCTGTCAACAAAGGTCACCATGAGCTAAAATGGCTTTCCTATTACCATATTATGCAGGCTAAGCAGTATGTTCGGAATGCTCCTCTCCCGAAACACGAATTAACTCTTTGTTCAGATTCTACAACGCTCACGAAACGACTTCAATCGAAGAGTTTTCCATTGCCCTGCTTTGCGGTGATGTACGCTGTGATGTAAGTGTCCTTGTGTACTACCGCTAGACTTTTCACTAAATCTCTCTACAGATGTACGCAGGCGTCTTCATTCTCGATGGCAACCGCGCCCGTTTTGCTGTCTCCGATTGGAAGACCATGCTTGTCATTAAAACTCTCCGAAGCAAGCTTCGCGACATCATGACTAAATCTTTCAAATCTCCTGGGAAGCCATTAACGGGTCAGCAGCAGAGATGGATGGAAGTTTGGCAGAAGATATATACCTTGAAGAGGGAGGAGGGTGAACGGGGAAATTGAAGGAACGAGAGCCATGGGCATGGTAGAAGTGGATCTATTGGCGGCGTATATCCGTGTTTTGGGACGAAAAAGAGACCTATATGAAGGAGGGAAGGAAATGTGGGGAAAATAGTGAAAGGCTCGCAGTGAATTTCACGTCCTTGGGCTAGCGTCATATCTCAACTAGATACTGCTGGGTAGCCAAGCCGAATAAGAAGATAAACCTGCAAGTGTATCTGCACAACTTCGTCCACTTCACTACCGGCCCATTACGAGATGCTCCTGGACCCAGAAATGAGGGATCCCGCCTTCTTCTACTTTCGCTTATATAAACAAGTGCTGGACATTTGAGAGAATAGTGTCCAAAACGGGGGAGCTAAAAGGTTACGAACGTTGTTCTCTCAATCTAGCCCGCATTCTCTATCATAGGCCCAGCGCAACGAGGCTCAAAATGAAAGTGGCACAGAGAACGGAAGTTCGAACCGCTCCAAGAGCCTGGCACCACCATGAGGCTCAAAACCGAAGAAACCCTAAGATCCTTATTTCGTGGGATTCTGCCAGTTATTATATAAGGTGTACTTTGACAGAATCTAGGCTCGTTGATGTTATCATATGATCTAGTGGATGAAATTCTGTTGATACACCAGACGTGCTTTTTACAATTTCTGAGCTTTGATTTTGATGGTGTGCATCAATTTCATGCTTCATGGCTTGAGTTTAAGTTAGATTAATAGGCAAGTTAAATAAATTCGTGACAAGTCTAATGGGAAATCAAAAGAATGAAGAGACAAAAGAGAAAAAAATAATGCGTACAGTATCTGAATATGACAAGAACGAGCTACCTAGCTCTTCCAATTCCCTCAGACTCATCAACAAAAGTACGAGTACTACGAGTACTCGTACTTCTATCAACATGAATCCCATCCAGTCCTCTCATGTCCTTCCCTCTATATCCTCTCTCCTCCTCCGAAATGACACTTAGCGCTTTAGCCGACATTTCCTTCTCATCCCTACTTCCAAAACTTCTAAGCTTCTTCTCATTCCTGCTTTGAAGCTTCCCATCATCGTCGAAAACGATGGGCGCCAGCTCAATATCTTCGCTGGGATGTCTCCCTCCTACAATAGTAGTGGTGACGGAGAGACCACCCCCTGCCTCTGCGTCCAGCCAATGCTTTCCGCTGGGGTCGTTGTCCAGTTTTGAGGCCAGCCGCCTTGAGGCGTTGGTCGCTGCGGATGATATGACGGGACGGAGAATAGGGATGCATTGTACCATTATGGTACCAGCCACCTCGCTGGAATACCATACGTTCGAAATTCCATTTCGCCCTACAGATTATCTCGTTAGACAATGCAATATTTGGCCAAAGGAGATGAAGACGAACAGTAATAGCGTGAGTCGTGGGCGTTTTTTGTATCCTTCCAATCCGTTCTTGCTGCTGAGCACACTGCGACACTGCAGGAGCGTTAGAAATATGCTGAATTGGGCTATGGGGAAGGGTGCCTTACAGTATTCCAAGACTCATGGTGATGTTGAGAGCAATCTTTTCCATTTTGCTTATCTTAAGACGCCATGTGATCGCCCACGGGAAAAGCGCAAAGAGGAAGTCCATAATAATGTTGTAAACTGTGAATGACAACTGTTAGTACCAAGTTTCACGTCTACCCCGACTCACATGATATCAAATCACTTCCTCAGAATTTGCGACTCCGTATCCTAGACCACTGGGAAGGATTGACGTCAAAATGAGGAAAAGAAGTGTTCTCATAAACCATTTAATCCAGTGCAGCATAACAACATCCAAACTTACTGTTACCACCTTCCTTGAATGACGCTCTGAAATCGCTGTTGATACAAAAATCCAGCCGGTACCACTGTTGATAATCGTCGTCCCCGCACACCTTCGCCCACTGAAAAATCACCTTGAAAATCATCCAAATGTTCATGGTGATGATGCAGAACCAGATGATGTTGGATTGCCATGGCTTGGTGAATCGCAAAAGAGTGACGCCGAACGCAGTTTTCGACCAGGCCTGACCCATAGGCGAACCGCAAGAAGATATATTGATAAGAATGTGCATTCGGTCACCCCATGGTCCCACGTAACCTGTCGCAAATTCGTAGGTAATTACAGCATCGTTGGCGACTAGTGCTACCTGTGATGCGGAAGAAGTTAATTACATGTTTTCCCTTCTACGGACCAGTTTTGCGCCCAGTAGAGCGAGCGAAAGGAACAATTGAAATACTGACCCAAGCGATTATGAGTATATAATCATCGTACCACAAGCCCGTCCCTCGACTAATCTTACACCAAAGTCTGCTTATCAAAAGTAACGTCGCGCCGCCAGCTAACAGCCATAGTCCGGTATACACCTCTTTGGCAGGAGAAACAAAATCTTTGGCATAGTCAATAGTGCCTCGTGGTAAAGGAGAGTTAACATTGAAGAAAGAACTCATTGTACAAGAATGATCCTCACATCACGAATCGAAAGGTGGAAAGTAAACAAGCAGCCAAGGAGTGGAAAAATCGGAAGGAAAGGAAAGGTCGAGACACAGTCAAAAGCTGTCAAAATTGATGGACCTAATTGTACTCCACGTACTATAAACATGTGGAGCCAAATGGCAGTTCCGCAGTTGATGAAGTCACCCGTTCTCCCGTTCCGCAATTCCAAACTGGCTACCCCCCCATGCCCCTCGAAATGGGGGTCGCTAATTACTCGCTCGCTTAAGCTATAACGCTCGTCACGTGAGTCAGGAACGAGGAGAACGCGCCGCCTTTTTGGCCTGGACCCATAGGATCATCCGCTTTCAAAACCAATGCCGCAATATTCTCCACTCATCCTCACGTGGCTCCGATAAGTTCGTCTTTACCTGAAACTTTGCTTACTGGTACCGAGCACATCGGAGCCTCTTCCACGCAGAGAAGGCGAGGAAAACTCGGAGGCCGGAATCCTGAAATTCGCTGAAATTTGCAACGATTGTGATTGATTAAGGTTGGGAGCTGCGCCGGCATCTTATGCAGGAGTTGTGCAAGCGAAACTTCCAATCCGAAAGAACGTTTTATGATCCGGTTAGTCACAGTCTCTGTTGGTCTCATATATCTCATTCCCAGATATCACAAAGCTTATCATATTCTTAATGGAGGATTAATATCTGTTTGCCCAGTCTTCTAGAAACAAAGGCGCTGAGGCCACAACCGGCTCTCAGCCCCCGGAAAACATCGAGGATCTACCGTTGCACCCCGAACGGTTCTCTTAGGGCAGAAAACTGGGGCTGCACTGACGAAAGCTGTTCTTGGAGGCGTCTCGCCAATTACGGAGCAGCCTGATTTTCTCCGTTGAAACCTGGAGCGTGCTGGAGCTAGCCCTGGAGTTACCTCAGTAATACTCAGGCCTTTCTATTTTCAGAGAGTGGTTAAGATAGTGTTGTTTATGCTTGGATTATCCCTGTTTTATCTTTTATTTAATTATCTAATTATAATATATTATCTCAATTATTCTTTTTAGAAAGGTTTAAGATTTTTTTATAATAAAAGTATTAGAATTATTAGATATATAAATATATTAAAAAATAATTTCGGAATATCTTTATAATTAATGTTTATAATAATCTATTTTTTCATATAATAAATAGATTAGGTTTAAAATAATATATTTTCTAATTTTTGAGAATAAAATAAATTATAATTCTTTTATTTTATTTAATATTCCGAAAGATATAATTCATTAAAATTATTAAATTAAAAAATTATATCTTTTATTATATAATAATTCTAATAATATTATATGAAAGTAATATTAATTTATTTATAATTAATAAAAAAGAATTTTAATTATTTTTTAATATAATTTTTAATATTTTAATAAATAATATTAAGGTTTTAATATATTAATTCTATTTTTAATTAATATATATATTATAATACGATTTTATATGAAATTATTTAATACGCGATAATATTATTATTATAATATTTAGAAAAGTTAAAATTTTTCTTTTTAATAGGTTTAAATCTTTTTTATTATTAGAAATATTTTTTTAGTTTATATTAATTAATTAAGTTATTTTAATATAAATAATTTATTTAATAAATTCATATAATTATAATATTTATATTTATTTAATATATAATATTATTATTATTATAATATTTAAAAGAATATAATTTTTTTTTCTTAATAAATATAAATCTTTTCTATTATTAGATATTATTTTTTTGTTTATATTAATTTATTATATTATTTTAATATAAATAATATATTTTATATATTTATATGATTTTAATAATTATAACTATTTTATTATGAATTTTATATTTAATAATTCGATATAGATTTATTAAATAATATAAATATTATATTAATTATTTTTATAATATAAAAGAAGTTAAAATCAAAAAATATATATAAAGTAATAAAGATAAAAGCTAATAAAACTCTTAATTATTTATTAATAATTTAAAATATAATAAAGAAAGAATCTATTAATATATTTATATTATTTCTAAAAGAATTAAAAGAATTAATTCTTTTAATAAAAAGTTATAATTTTAAAGATTTATTAAATCTTATAAATATATTATATAAATATATATACTTAATTAATAAATAAATAAAATATATTAAAGTATATTTAATTCGTATTTTAGATATATAATATCCTAAAAAAAACTAATAATTATACTGTCACAGGCTAGGAGGGTGAGTAGCTTTACCACTAGACCAACAGTGAACTGCCCAAAAAGGGACTATTATTGGATGGACGTCCAATATGCTACTCGACTACTTAAGGGTCACAGATCTGGACCTGTAACATATACTCTTTTTAAATTAAAATTTTATATTAATTAATTTTTTTTAATAGAGATATTGTTACAGGTCCAGATCTGTGACCCTTAAGTAGTCGAGTAGCATATTGGACTTCCATCCAATAATAGTCCCTTTTTGGGCAGTTCACTGTTG